>CAJUYH010000360.1:19320-70208 GCA_910591685.1 Galerucella tenella | reverse complement strand
CCCCTCTGTATCCCAGTGATAGTGCTGGTCGTCAAATTTACAGAATTACCAATGGAACGTTATTTTCCTACAGATAATTTGAACGTAAGGGGCCAACTTGATTTCCCATTCTATACCAAGGTTTTCGTGCCATAATATGTTTTGACAGCAGTGAAATTCATCTTTGCATTACACGAAACTTGAATTAAAAGTATTTATTTATTTGAAGAAAAATTAAAAGATGATTTATTTCGAATGCTTATGGGCTTAGTTATAACACACGCTATTGAAATTAAATTGCCTCGTTTTGTATAAGTGAACGTCGAACTATTTTATAGAAATAGTCGTGGTGGTTCAAAACCGACCCTCCATTTGATGTTGAACGACGGCTCGCTCGGTACTTTTGACATAGAACTACGTGAAAATACATTATTTCATTTTTTCTAAGATATAAAATGAACGATTTCATCTTGCAAATTGGAACTTTCTATGTAGATAAATGATTATGTAATAATAATGCTGACTAATATTCAGAAATCTGGAGTTTCAAGTTTTCCTAAAATCTCTCTTCAAATATTAAAGTGTGCGGACAACCCGGACTAAAGTGATAAACATTTTTATTCAATACTTTATTCGTTCATTTTTATTTCGTAAAAAAATATCTTCAAATGTATTTAAATAAACTTAAAAATCATTTCAATGATTGTGTTATGTTGTATTTCCGCGATGTATTCCTTGTAAATCATAATACGAAAAAGATATTTTGGCTTTTCTCGCAATTAACTGTAAATCTAATTAGGAGGTGGGTTTCGGACCACTATTTTTCAGGCTATCGAAGACTGAATTTCACGTTTAACACGATATCTTCTACTTAATGATACAAAATATATGTGTATTATCTCTCTACAGAGTACAACTTTGAGCTTTGCAAAAAAATTGATTTTTGGCACTTTCATGGCCTTTATCGTTTAGGCAGTCGGTATGGGACCCCTTTCCCCCCTTCACTTTTATGAATGCAATATTTTTTATCCGTTCCGTACTTTAAATGGCTTAATGTTAATACTGAGAGATAAGGGATAAAAAAAAATTTCCACAGTATTCTGGACAATGCGAGTTTGTGCGTGTGCGCAGCACTTGAAAACGATTATATAAAATATGAATAAAAAGATTTTTTTTATACCATTGGTAACAGAATGAAATATACTCATGACGGTAAAAATATGCAATGCGTTTGTATGTGAAAATAAAAATGAAAATAAAGGTTTCACGGTTCATAGATACACACACAGGCACACACGCACGCTCGTAAACATATATACTGTTAGGTGCGGCCGCCCCCTCCCCCCTCCCCCCTTAACAGAACGTTATAAATATCTTTTTATTTAAATAATTCTGTTATAAATGCCAACGTGCGCAGAACAATTGACACCTACGACAATCCAGCCGTATCTTCCCACGTCACAGTGAGCATTCAAGTCAACTCAAAAATTGGAATGCGCCTTGAAATACAGTCTAATAAAATATGTTAATATTAAATATATCCAGAAATAACCATATTCAAAGTAAAAATAATATCAAATAGCACTGTATCGTGTCTTAACCAACACAAAAAAAGAAAATATGAGAACTTTGGTGTCTCGAATAGAGCTCAAATAACCGCGAGTTGGAAAATGACTATTCAGCCGTCAGCAAATAAATCAATCACGTTCGAATCTCCAAAATCAAACGGTGAAAATATTCAATGAGCAGCAAAATCAAAAAATCCAAGAAATTCCCCAATGTTTGGATAACCCACCCAATTAGCTTTCAAGATATTAATTTTAACAAACCAAATCATAATGAAGCACAACATTAACCAATAGAAATAAGTCCACGCGGACTATGGGGGTTGTCTGTCCAAGCCCCTAATCCACAAAACTATTTAAATTCGTGTTCAGAAAGCAAGACAGCACTATGAGTTCAGTAACTAACCACTACAGACCTTCCGTCAACGTGTATCTCGCAATCTGTCAAAATTAAAATCGAGCTTTCGCATCTTCTACTATTTCGACAATACCAATAGTGCTACGAATAAGTGAGTGTAACCAAATTGTAACCACGATTAATAGAGCCAAACTCCAATTGTAAGACATTGCATTTCGTCCGTTCATCAGTGTTATTAAATAAATATTACCGGTTTATAATAACATCATTTTTTCGATCATCAACCAATCATTCATCCAACCTCCAGTACCTCGGCTACGCATAGCAGTGACAACCAACAATCCCTCCACCTTTTCGGACATTAACTATATAAATTTAAATTAACGTTATATTTGTTACACTATCCAGCTCCGGAATAAACTGCTCGGTGCAGCCAGGACATAACAATACAGATGGCGCGATAATAAAATGTCAATATCGTCATAACCCATAAGTTACTTTACCTTATGAAAAAAAGATAATGTCTATGTATTTTGAAAACTCAATCATATTATAAATTAAATTGAAGTGTGATGAATTAAAATACGCCAACATTAACGCAAGCACTGTATTTTAATCACTGCTCGATATATATAAAAATGTGTTGAGCATGTAGACCGAAAAAGAAAAAGAAATAATGAGCGTAAGAGATGCTAGATAAAAAAAATAAAATGAGCGAGTGAAAATAGAAGGGAAAAGAGGGAGAGAGACAGTGAGAAAGACATTTTAGAGTATATTTATGTATATATCCTATGTATATATGAATGTGTATGAGTATGCGTGTAGAATACGTAGATACATAATATATATATTCAACGAGCCGTTGGACCGGAAAAAAGAACTGGTAGATAGCTGGGTCATGAGGATATAGAGAGCGAGAGGATGCGCAGCTCGTTGCGCTACATTTCTCAAATGAGCCACGAGTGGTTAAAAAAAAAAAGAAAACGAATCTCCTAACAGCAAGCAAATATATTCTCGACATGTACATTCACATGTCTTGCACCATAAATGCTCTCAAAGCCTCATTAGATACTGTGTATAAAATTTAACTACCGTATATACGTTTATAATATTTTTCAAATTATGCTACAAAGGTATAAACATAAATACAAGCATTGCATTCATGTATATATCCTCTCTCTGATATGAATTATTTTTATATTAAAATAAAAATTAATTTTATTCTTCACTGCGCTCTACAATTATTAACAAAGTCTCACAAAAATATTCATAATACAAATGTGATTGCGATATGTAAAAAAGAGATATAAAAGAACTGACCTATATGTTCTCAAAAAATTACTAAAAATACTTTAGAGTCATATTTTTTTTTTGTATTATTTGGTGCAAAGGTGTTATACACTATTCGGCTAACAGGAATTTTGACGACAGGCACAAACAATTTTTTCTATCTCCACGTTCTTCTTCGTTTTTTTCTTTCTTATTAAAATATTGTCTTCGTTGCCTTGAATCCTCGTACGGAATATTGTGCGAACCGTAACCCCGTCTTCTCAATGAAAGCGAGCAAACACGACCAAGCAAGATACGCAAACACCCCCAGGGCCTTGCTCGGCGTCGCTTTGACGCCACTTTTTCGCTCGACTACCTCCTCCTGACTCTTTTTTTTCCTTCTGTACTATCGCTCTTTTTACTGTATATCTATATAATTTATCCACCTAACCCACCTCTTTCTTTCTTTTTTTTTCTTCATTCCGATTTTCCTCCATTCGCGTACTGCCTCTCTGTCAGAATCTCGTTCTATTCTTCGTGAGTCGGGGCTCCAGACGACTCGAATTTTCCGCTGCTACGCAACTTACACACCCCAAGAAGGATTTTCAAGGCGACTTTTCCAGGTCGATAGACAGTAATAAAAATCACCTACACGTGTGTGCGGTAAAATGTCAACATATGAGAATTATAAATTTTATCTTATTCATTGGCTGTGTACCGACATAATTCTCAGCAGAAAGTTTTCTTTAAATTAATCATAATTGGGCACTATTGGATAATGAGTAACTGAACAACTATAAAATACTGTATATATATATATAATTTATCCAATAAAGTATTAATGTGATTCAATAAATTTTAATTAAAGAAAACTGTAGAATAATAATATCACGAAAATAAATCAGAAAATGGACTGTAGCTTCATGTATCTTCTCAACCAATATGAGGTCAACGTATATATAAATATTTGGCTACTTGCCGTCTTACGTCTTCCTCTCTCACTTCGATCCCCTTGTTCCATAATTCCGCTGTCGGTTACTCCAATTGCTGAGCGTCTGGCAAAACCCCAAGACGCATAATAACGCATGGCTGACACCACTATTACTATTTCCCCTTATATATATACGTCTATATACTCTCATCTCACACAATGAATTTCAGCTAGAATACATATATATTTATATAGCTGCTGTTTTGCATATTGAAAAAAATCATGATGACTCTTGTCACAAAGCGAATGAAAAATGAAATATTATTGTTAAACAATTTATGGATTATATAATCAGGGTACGAAATAAAGAGAGATCATGTGGAAAAAAATCAATTTCTCACAAGCATTCCCATACCATTACAATGGATGGTCTGTCATAATTTTGACACAGTATAACAACTCATATTACTACAAATAAAAGTAATTTAATTTATCGATCTGTATTAAAAACAAAACTGAATTGTGATAAATTAAATACCCTTAAAATTATTTGATTCGAAATGTGTTGTAGAATGAGATGGAACTTTTTTTTATTTTCATTATTTCCGTATACTGTCACTGTGATTCCCAAGAGAATAGTATGCGAAAATAGAAAGAAAAAAATTTTTTTTCAGAATGCTTGAAAGCACAAATGCACAAAGGCATATATATAGAGGAGGAAAGCGCTCGGTGCATGATGCTGCATATTATATATACTACTTCTATATACATATATATATATACATATATAGTTGAAAAAATAGAAAACTATCATGACAACAACGGCAACGACACGTCGACGACGACGACGACAAGGAAAAAGAGTGAGTGACCTGTCACGCTATTCACGGGGACATAGGTTTCCTCTCTGTTATCTCCCTTATCCTATACTCGTCGCTCTGAATTCCAAGCGTGCGCATCGCACAGTATACATATATTTACGACGAATTTTAATCAAGACCGAGCGCAAGAGAGGCGAAGATGTTGCAAGACTTGTGTATGTGCGCGCGCACGCGTGTTTCCCACCGCATTCACTAATGGATTGCCAAGCGCAGATTGCGACTAATCGTAATTTGTGACGCTGCAATTTTTCACCAACACTCTGTGCACAACTATGTATTTGCCAGCGCTACTAAACAATGCAATTACATTTATAATTGAATTTTTTTTTGAATCAATATGTACTAGATATTTACTTATAAGTATATATATATTTATATAAATAGTGTCGTACAATATTCCATGCCTTATCTTATTGGTTCAAATGTTGACGCATGTCTTGCATCTGAGATCATTTGAAGTAACTCTTAATATTATTCGTGATATTGTTTCTATAAATTAAATTCTTTTATACAAATAAACGTATAAAAAACATTAAATAATTATTGAATACTCCCTCACGAATAATCCCATACTATATATATATATATAGAATATCGTATAATTTTTCAAAGGCCTAAACGCGGCATATTATCGCATTTTTCTACGATAATAAACGGATACACGGAGAAAATAAGTGCATATAATATAAATATTCACTGAAACGTAATTTGGAAGTATCGTGAAAATGATTGGACTAAAATAATTTTTAAATTATCGGGAGTTAATTGTTATCGAGCTAATAATAAATTGTTACACCGAATTTCGTTCCGTCTTCCGGTTCGGTGTAAAATAACAATATGCGTTTTCAATTAAAACACATGTATTAGGAGATGTGACAATTAAGTAATGAGACTGATTCCATGAAAACCGTATATTGAAAAATTATTCTACAACTCTGCCACCCCCTGGATAGTACTCCCCTTGGGCAGCTATACAACGATTCCAGCGCGTTAACCACGCTTCGTAACATTTCTGGAACGCTTCGAGTGGGATGTCCGCAAGTACCCTCGTCACGGCCGCTTGGATGTTCGTAATCGACTCAAAATGGGTTCCTTTGACCACCGATTTTGCTCTAGGGAACAGAAAAAAGTCACAGGGTAACATATCGGGCAAATAAGGCGGCTGTTGCAACACGGCGGATCTTTAGAGGCCAAATACTGGGACACGCTGAGGGCGGTGTGGCACGGCGCGTTGTCGTGATGAAGGATCCGGTTGTTTGCGATGTCTGGGCGCACCCTGTTGACTCGTTTTCACAATCTTTCGAGTACTTGGCAATAGTAGACTTGATTTACGGTTTGCCCCGGTGGAACAAAATTCTTTGTAGACGATTCCACGGCTATCAAAAAAGGTAATTGTTTTATCGCGTCAAATTTGATTTTGGTTAAATGAAAATTATTCACGACTAGTACAAATTCTATTATAAGTATGTACTTATTTATTGTGGAATCATGAATGTCGTACAGTTCTGTTATATATTCATGCTATGTCAAATCACAATAGTTCAGTTAATGTAAACACAAAATTAGATATATTTATTACAATGGTTGAATTTATTTATGCACAGAAATGGAATATCTCTATAACCATATTTCACTTTTGTACGTACAGAAATGGAGTATAGCTCAGAATTGTAGTTATAAGAAGGGACTTCGCTTGGAATGGAATATTCTGACTGCTGGACAATTTCGTTCTGAGCTCAAGCCCTAGGATATTGGACACTAATTTGGACATGAGTTTGGGGGGGTGAGGTGGGAGTTGTACAGATTTAGGGGAAGGAGGAATGGATGGAGGGGACGGTTGTTAATAGTCAGGCTCAGGCCCGTAGGGTCCCAACTAGTCGAGACAGTTTAGTTGTCCTTTTATGGATGCAATTGAGGAAAATCCCATCCTAAGCAATTATATAGCTCGTTGCCGTAGTTAAGTTTTATAAGTACAATGTGTAGGCTTATCTTTGAGGGTTTGAAATATGACTTTATATCATTCAAAAATGTAAAATGCAGAGCACAATGAGTATTAGCAATTAATGAAATGAATGGGTCTGCAATTTGACCATAAGTCTGAACAGTAATGATCGTCGTTTTCACTTTCGACTTGCTCATGCGAGCTATTTTCGGGCGGGGGGCGTGCGGAGACAACCATTGTGAGCTTTGGCGTTTGGTTTCCGGGTCATATTGGAAAAACCAGCTCTCATCGCTTGTAATAACTCGATCAAGCAGCGTAGGATCGTTTTCCACTTGCTCCAGACAGCCAATTGATGCTGCTTTTGCTCCTCAGAAAGGTTCTTTGGAACCATCTTCGTGCACAACTTTTTCATCCCAAAATCGTCGGTTAAAATTTGTCTGACTGTTTCACGGTTCATACCCAGTTCCGAGGCCAACATTCGAACTGTTGAACGCCGATCTTCACGGATTAGGGCGCGCACTCCCTGCGCAATCGCGTCAGTCCGCACCTCGACTGGTCTCCCGCTCCGCACCTCGTCTTCCACGCTTTCACGCCCCCCTTTAAAGTCTTTATACCAGCGAAACACCTGGGCACGACTGAGAGCACTATCACTATGCACCTTTACGATTTTAGTGTACGTTTCCGAATCTGTTTCGCCCAATCTGCGCAAAATTTTATCGCGACGCGTTGCTATAGATGTTGCTTCTCCATTTTCGGGACAAGCACCACCAAACAAGTTAGAGCGATGGTGAAGATATCAATGGAAAGGGGAAGGATGCCGGAGAAGGGGAAGGGAATTTCAAGGTCGCAGGTTTACCACAAGCGCGGCAAGAAAATCAGTCTCATTACTTAATTGTCACACCTCATATAGTGCGACAAAAAAAATATAAGCTTGGTCATTTGAGGAGTGATTTAATAAAATTGTCTGATATTTTGCACATATCATAAGAATGTTCGGAAGATGATTAATTGCTATAACACATTTCGATAAGATTTTTATATCGTGAGAAAATAATGTTTATATCTATTATGATAATATTTATTCCATTCTGATGACGTGCCACCGATACCCGCGTACCTTGCTCGATAATATCTGTTCAGTAATATATTGTTGTCGTTATGAATGTATATATAGAATGAACTGTTATATATTATTTCTTTCATTATTCAAATTATTCACAAAGCGAGTCTACTTGTCTACATTAGTATTTAATATAATTAAAAAAAAGAAATTACTATTATTATTAATTCCACAGGATACGAGTTTTTAAGAGAACGATGAAAAATTTATTGAGAATATGACTTACAACAATGTCGTACGCCAATGAAAAATACTTTAGTTTGATATTATGAACAGTAGCGACCATCCAAGCGTTAACGTTAATGTAGAAATACTCTGAACATTAATAATAACAGCATACAATGCATTGTTTTGAAGATACATGATGAATTGAACTCTCTATACTTATTGTCACTTATATAGTATTTACTAAAATTCTAGAAGCTTCTTATTCTAAAAATTACAATTATACACACTCGAAACATTCTAGAATTTTCTATTGTTATTGATGATAAAATATTATATTGTTTGATTTATATCAGTCTATTTGTCGCATTACTTATAATTCAAGTGTAAATATTTTATAGCGAGGAAAACCCAATCCCCCATTTGTAGCGTAATGACATCTGTGCGAATATACAATGTGGCCCCGGGGCCTCATTGTCGTCTTGAGCTAATGTCGTCCGAGAATAACTGCACCAACGTTCAGCGGTCAAAAGTAGTGACGTCAATGGCGTTGGAGTATTGGAGCAAACAGATATTTTGTGAGAAAAGTATGTCAATTGACCGAAAGATTGTTACAATGTCAGATCTGACACAGCGCGTAGATTTGTTACGATTATCAGACTTATAGTACGGAAGTTAATGTGATAATAGATTGATTTGTATTATTTTTTTAATGTGATCACTTGAACTGTTTAATTCCATATTGGATAAATATCGCTTAAATTTTAATAAAGCATCGATCACCTTACATATTATTATTCCTCAACTTACGATCCTACATATATATTTGATGAAATTGAATAGAAAATAGTTAAATAAAAAGGAGCCAAAGACTTCTACAGATATAGGCGATGTTTTAAGCGATGAAATTGGGTGTTGTAAAGGAACAAATTCAATGTGAATCATTGATCGTCTTCGATCCATCAATCGCTCTCTCATCCAATATAAGAGTTGTAGAAGAGCATATATATATATATATAGATATTATAGTGGAAACATAGACGAATGAGTGAGTGAAGCAAAAGAAAGAGAGGAAAAAAAAAGTAAAAGTACGATATCGCAGTTGGCAAGGAGAAGATCGACATAATGTCAGGAAGATGCTCGTAAAAGGTAGAAATGTCGAAAAGTCTTCAGAGTTTCACAGAATAGAGCACATGAGAGTATAGAGCACAGCATATGGTGAATGACGAGATGACGTAGAGTGGAAGAGTGTGTAAAAAAAAAATCCGAATATTTTGCTTCTTATTTTGTTTAATGTATATATATATACGTAAATCTACAACTACTTTTTCTTCAACGAATTCCAATCACGTCTGTCTTCTTCTCGGCGTCGCTCTATACATCGTTTCTCAACATCACCGTCCTCAGATTCTCTTCCGTGCTCCACTTAAAAACTAAAAAAAGTAAATCAAAAATATATATTCACATAAGTGAATATATGCACGTAAAAGAAGTTGGATAAAAATATATGCAACACTATATTCTTTCACTGCTTTCAAATATTAATTTCTTTGATTTGATGGACACTTCACAATCTTCTAAAACTCCAAACCACATATTTATTCATATATATATTCATATGAAGATATATGTAGGGTATTATATGTGTACCTCTAACAATGAGCATTTTTACAATGATACGAAGATGTCGTGAACGAGCGAGGAATCATTGGGGAACAAACTAATGTTATTATACATAAATAATGTGATTATAAAATAACGTAATATTCTGAAAGTAAAGTCTACTTTTGTAATCGTAATATTAACAGAAATAGCATTCAGATACGGTATACAAATATTAATATTTTGAATACGCGTTGAAAGAAAATAACTGCATAAAAAAATATGAGTGAAATTATACAAATAAGCTGTAAAGATAATAATATCATATTTATTATTCTTTGCCACAAAATGGATATTCCAATTTCTCGCTGTACAAATATATACATGATGGACATTCATGAGCAGATAAACAAAAATGAATTGTTTAATTATCGTGTAGATGAAACAAAGACAAGTTTTAAAATGCAATTATTTTATTGAAATAAAATAATAATTATTACCATAAATAGAAATGCTCGTAAAATTGAATTTTCATTTTACTGAAATATATTCTGAATCATAAATCAATTAATTATATTTTGTTATGTGCCGTACATAATCAATAGTACAAATTAAATTGAATATAAGTGTATTCAACAATATACATTTTCATTATATGAAAACACTGAAGATAAACAAAAATAATACAGCGATTAAAATTTATATTTCACTGAGAGTAAATATTCCCAAGTGAAAATAAACACTCGTTTTATTATATTAAGTGTGACTGGATGTGTATGTATATACTCTGGGGTCGTAATCTCAACCTTCGTACGTGGTAAATGCAGTACTCCCATGCGATTGTGAGATAAATGAAATAAAAATATTGCATTTGTATATATATATCTTTTATGTGAAGTTAAGAAGAAAATTGTGCTCATTCAAATTAACTATTTTTTTCAAATCTTGTTGTTCGAATATGCCTCACAAATATATATTTTGAAAATTGCAGAATTCTATGTTCAATTTCAAATAGCGACTCTGTATTTATTTTAATAGCATTTTTTTTCTGTTATCGAGGTAGCTAATACACTTGAAAAATAATTTTAATAGCACTTTTTTTCTCTTATCGAGGTAGTTAATATACAATAGTACAATTTAACATAGACTCATATAAATATATAAAGCCTCGTATTATTTAATTTCACTTCACCACGCCAAGCTAATTGAGAATATAATTTGACTACGGTGCTTTGCTGCACGAAAGCATCATGTCGTTTTACAGGTAATTGAAATTGTCGAATGTTTATATACATGAAAAAATTTTCTGTTTTGAAATATATAAAATATTTCGTTAAAAATTGAAGACAGCATTGAAGTGAAACTAGTGTGAACTGAAACAAAGCACAGAATAATTGAGCAATGTCGCAGAAAAATGATTTTTTGTTCTTTATTTTTCTATTATTTCTTATTTATTACAGTTGGGAGAACTTTATTGTCTACTTCCAATGAAAAATATTCATAGATATTTGGGTAGTTGAAACAAAATGTTTTTTTTTTCTCTGCTCGTACCCTTTCAAATGTTTCCATGTGATGTATAGGTCGCCATTTTTATATTAGTTTCCTATTTGATCAACATGGAAAAATTGTGATTTTTATTCAAATTGAAATTACATATAATCAACTCAAATTTTATATTTTTCCGAATAACCATACCATATTGATACAGCTGACTCTATGATCTTTTCAAAACTGTATAATAATGTATTATTATCACAATTAGAAGACTAGTTAAAGCCATCTGAAAATACCATATTTCTTGCCACGAGGAAATTGTTTTCAATACCTTTTTATTTACGTAATTTATTATAAGTTCCATTGTTATTGGCAGTTTAGAGTGTATTCTTATGTCGGGAGTTTTAAAAATGATTGTCGGAAACTCGTCTAGTGGCAGCACTTATGATAATTGAATCATATGGTTTATATATTCGATCTCTTGTGTATTGTTTAATGCATATCTTGAGAAAACATTTTCTTTCAGTTTATTCGATTGTTTTCAGTTGTGATCAGTAAAATTCATGGGGAAAAATAGACTCCAAACCACCAATAGCATTAAAAATAATAATAAATTATGTAATTGAAAAATTGCTGAACACAATTTCCCAAAAATGTAGTATTTTTTTTTAGGTGATTTTAACTGGTCTTCTAATTGTGATAATAATAAGTTATTGTACAATTTTCGAAAGCCTAAAGAGTCAGTTTTAGGGATGTATTATGGTTATTTGAAAAAAAAAGGAATTGACTGCATGCTATTAGAATTTGAATAAAAATTAATATTTTCCCATGTTAATCAAATGGGAAATTGAAATAAAAATGGCGACTACTTACAATTGAGCTGCAACTTTTATTTTTTGTGAGGATTTTTTTTACATTATATAAAAACTTTGAGAGGGTAAGTGCAAATAATATGATGAATTACTCTCGAAATATAAAAAATATATATAAACGCAAATAATCATAGGAGCACAAATGAAAATTGAATCCAATTTCTTATTTTCCCCGAGTAAGTTTTCATAGTGGAAAAGAAGACTGATGAAATTGATGACGAAATTCGATAGGAAACAATTTACTCGCTGATGGTTCTAAGCGAATATCGATATATATAGACACTGTGGCAATCTCGTCTTCATACTAAATTTCAAGTCTCTTTTGACCTATCTCACCTCTGCACCCCTTCGCCCTCATCACTTTGCCATCAATATTCATAGGAAGCAACTTCACTTTACTTCACCATTCTTCAATATTTCTCCATTTATAAATACGAGATATCCAATAGTATTACGAAATAGATTTACCAATTTCCTCTTCCCAAATAATACATAACTAGATTTGTGAAAAATATTAATTTATTGAACTAATCAAATATGTGAAATACCTAAAGCAATAATAATAATAATTTCATATATAACATCCATTTCTTATAATGAAATTAAAATACATACATTAATAATTATAATCTGAGTGTTAACTATACGCATATGTATATCTATGCGTGTATTATTTATGTATGACATAAATCACGCAAGGCCATTGCTGATACCTCCAGTAGTCGATTGAGTAAGTGGCTTATCACAACTAGCATTATAGGTATATTGTATGTGTGTATATGTATAGACTATTGATGTCCGTAATCGCGCATTCAACTAAAGCAATCAGTTTGGCATTCCGATCAATGTGCTATAACCCTTATTGATTGTCATATAATTAAACTCATAAAAGCAATTGGAAACATTGGTATGTGACATAACAAAACGATACACATAATTATTTAATGTGATGATATGAAGTATGCATGAATATATGTGTCTATATTGTCTAAAAACTACGTCGTATATATTTATTTATTTATTTATTTATTCACTTGATGATAAGAACAAATCGCTCAACATAACAGTGAATGAAACTATAATATGATAATATTTTGCTTTCCTCAGATATATACAGGCTACTCTACAGTATATTTCTTCATCCTCATCATATTATATAAGCCACAAAATATTATTCCACATGAATACATTACAGTCATTGGTTGAATTAATATTTTTATTTTAGTTTTGGGTGTGTATATGAAACAAAAAATAAATAAAAATATACTTTATTTTACACTCGCAAACAAAAAACCCATCGACAATTTTATCGGTGAACAAAACAGTCGACACGTACTTTTATTTGAATCGAAATAGTGGTACGGTCTTCACCTATATATGTACATATTTGTATATTGTATATAAATGAGGTAGAGCTCCGTGATAAAATCGTGGACGACGCGTCGACACCAAGCAGTGCGCTTGTTTGTGTGTGTGTGGAATGTCAATTGCACTCCCTACATCTGCTGCTGAAATTAATCGGATTATCCCATGTTGCGTCAGTATGTGAAAATGAGAACGTGAGATCAGGAACGAATGAAAAAACAGTAGTAATATTAATTACTATGTTCAAATTGCAATTCTATTTTTGGTCACGTCCATTTGTTATCTTGCGGTATTTTTATATATAGATTAATTATGGAAATTAATTAACACAACGTAATATTCTAATCCTATTTTTGACACAAACACTTAATTCCCAAATGAATACAAAATCTACATTAATATTCATCAACCAGTCCAATGAATGTCTATGAAAATGTTTGGAATAACCAAAATATTTTCCAATTTATTCCAAAAGTAGATTTATATTCATTCAATATTACAAATGAATTCATTGCATTAAGCTCCAATTTATACATATCATGAATATCAATCATGAATGAAGCAAAAGAAAAGAAAAAAATAAATAGGGGGTAAGTTTCGTTATCTCTGTGTGTCAAAATGTTAAAATCAATAATTTCGATAGTGAAACCACAGCACGTACTTGACACGAATTCTTCCAATTGTTTTTATGATTATATTTATATGTATAACCATCACTACATTATTTACACGACATTTGTTTTTTACAAATCCCCAATGGCTTGTCGTTCACATATAAATCATGACGTATCATCCTTGTGCATGTAATTTTATTCGTCTCAAAGTCGCAGTACCAGTAGTTATATGAACAAGAATCGAATTGCCTATGGGATACGTGCAAGTCATTTTTCACGGTGAATGACCACATACAAATACTATTCAGATATATCCAGTTGTGATCGTGACCCGACACAGCCAACGGTCCAGAGAAAATGTTCCATGCAATGGAGTTGTCCCACAATCCCAAAGCAATTGCATGTCTCCGGTGTATAAGGACAACTTGGTCCTTTCGACCATTTCTCCATTCTTTCTTTTTTTCATCTTCAAACTCCTCCTCGACCGCACTATACAATCACACATAATATATATATATGTGTGTGTGTCATATAACAGGACTTGTGTCATAGTCGATATAACGTAGAAAATAACCAGAAACAGTAATGCGAACGTGTCACATATAAACCTTGCTGACGACAACAAGCTCAGTGCTCCATTCAGTTTAGTGGTGAACTACATTCAGGTGGCGTTACACATCCGGTTATATGAAATGAAGCGTCTATTGGATTTTCGGAGATACCAGAAATATACACAAAAAGAATGAAATGAGAATGTGCCCGGAGCGTTCGCACTATACTGCGCAACACTACAGCGACACAATCCAATATATCCAAGTGCGAAAGCAACATCGTTCCAGTTAACTGACATCTGTATGTGAGCACGTCTGATAATAAATATATTTAAGCCTTTCATACTCGGTGCGCGTTAAATCTTGTTGCCTTTCCAATATTTTTTTTTTGTTCCATCTTTCCCTTTATCATTTCAAAAACATATATTAATCATGAGAAATATAGCAGAGTCATTATATTTAAGCCGATGGATATAGTAGAGTATTTGAAAGGTTTCATTATAAAATGGGCTAACATTGTGACAGTGTCACGCATGTGACGTTTTAAATTATACGATTACATTAATTCTTCATGATGACATACAAGGTTCTCAACGGTATATGTTTTATACCTGAGAGAAGAGTTTGCAAAAAAAAATCCAGAACAAAAAAAATATATATTCACATATCCATACGATATAAATGTTTGTCTCTTTTTCAGATCTTGTTACTCGGCAAAAATCTGCATCGAAATAAACTTTAATTATTTTCATTTAGGTATGGTAACGTACGCATTAATAATGAGATTTTTTTTTACAATACGATAGTAATGAAATAGTATAGCAGAATGAGAGAAAAAAAATATACTCGCACGGAACTAGGGAGTGTGGTTATTTAATTGAATATTTTCGCGCTATATAAATATATATGGAAAAAAAAAAAACAAATTGCACGGTGAGCGGCAATATGAGCGTCCGCTTCGAACAGTAAACCACCACATAAATACATAGGATGTGACTAATTACAGCGATTATTCGCGTTTTAGTACAGTAGCACCATTGCACCACATATTCAATGGACGTGTGTCTACATACACATATATACCACTCAATATAATAAATCCATTCAGAAAAAAAATCACAGCAAAAGTTAATGGCCTTTGTTCACTAGCGATGTGAAAAAAATCAAATACTCAACATTTTATGTATAATATGAAACGAACAAAAAATGCCTGCGGTAATTATTGTTTATGATTTTTTTTGTTGCTGTCTTTTAATATCTTTTAATATAATGTTGTTTTTTTTTTCGACAACGAAAAATAATGGTTAAAACAAGATAAAATTAAATGAAATTCATTGATGGCTCATAAAAACTAACGAAATAACAAAGAGCTTTCGATGATAGTTTGTCGTTCCAAAAGATTTTCGGCTTTGATAAAAGTCTATATGAAAAAATGAAAATAAATCCCTTATAACATGTTATACCATCCTGCAGGCTTTCATTCACACAAGTTTTTGTGTCTTCATGCTCTTGAGGGCACTCATTTCCCTTGGTTTCCATCAAGGCGAACCGCATGAATTATCTTTAAGGGG
Source organism: Galerucella tenella (assembly GCA_910591685.1). NCBI lineage: Eukaryota > Metazoa > Arthropoda > Insecta > Coleoptera > Chrysomelidae > Galerucella > Galerucella tenella. The sequence continues at coordinate 53,929 of CAJUYH010000360.1, read as the reverse complement.
GATATAATAGAGTGAGGTTGGAAAGAAATGTGAAGGGTAAAAGGAGGAAAGCCAGAGTAAAGGGTAGTAATGTCGGAGCACTTTAAACGCGAGCGTGCAGCCTAGAATGAGCTTTGAGGTAATCACGGGTGTTCGCCCTACAGAGTAAATTCCCTGGTGCCATGAGTAAAACAAAAGAAAAACATGAAAGAAGGACCGTGGACTTTATACCAGTTATGAAAGTCAGACTGGCGTCTCGCCGCTACTGAACGCAAGTAGAAAAGGCAGCCCCAGGCCAAGTTCGTTGGCATGCTAGTATATATAACCGTATAAAAAATATACCGATGTGTCACTCGACCGAATGTAAACAGCTCCAGTTGTCAGGTCTACATACAACCCCTTATACATTTATACAGATATGCATGAAAGAAGATATGGCCATGTGAAGGAAACAAGTACACATATGTAACTGAAAAACAAAAATAAAAAGAGAATATGGCTTCGGTACACTGTGAGAATTTTATACCAAAAATTGTGATGAAATGCGGAGTAAAATTTACCCTGCATTCGAGTAGGCTCGGGACATCACAACCTTCAAATATTTCTTACAATGTGCGATAGGAAATTTTACCCCTCATCTTGGCAAGAATTATTTTATACAATTTTTACACATCATGTATGGTAGAAAGCGCACCTAGTGGTGAGAAAAGTCAACACACATAAGTGAATATATTTTATACGCCAATCATGGTCGTACTCTCAGCTAAACAGCTAAACAATTATTATTGTTTAAACAAAAAAACTGGATGCTGTTAGCTGATGCTGCTGTTCAACGATCACATACCATATTTAATGTGCTTGTTCCAGCGAGAGGGCTCTTCGGGTATGTTCGGTTATGCCATCTTGCCTATTATCAATTTGTGTGGCGGGAGAATATATAGTATGGGATGACTATGCCAAGCCACTGGATAAAAACAAATGCATTCGGCTAACGGCCGAGTGTATCCGAAATACACCGAATAATTCCGAGCGTTTACCATGTAAAACATGGTACAAAATATTCAAATATTATCGGATGGAAGTAACAGTAGGATAAATCCTATGTTACAGGGCAAAAAATCGACGTTTCACAATGTAATATATATGTGATCATTGAGTATAATTTAGTATACTTCGAGCATTAAATGAATTCTCGCATATGCTACCATCCAGTAGAGTAAAATATATTCTAACTTCATACAATATTGACAGCACCCCGTTCTAAAAATTCATCTTAATATGTATAATATTTTATCGAATGTAGAAGTGTCTCAGGCTTACTACGGTTTGCGGGGTAATTCTTCGTATAAAATTCTCTCAGTGTATATAAATAAAAATACAATTCAAGTAATGAATGAAGGAAGGAAAATTATGACACTAGTGTCCGGTAAACGGAATCCTGTAGAAAAAGTAGGATGGGGAAATATGCATCCAACCACGCGTGACTATGATCAAAGGGATGAGACCAAATGAGACTGTGGCATATGCCGATGATAAAGTAAGATGAAAATGAAAGAGTGAATGATTTCTTTTTTGTTCTTTCAACTACAAATGAAACATATTATGATTGAAATATATATACAACTTATGGACTCTTACACACTGAGAATAATAGGGAAAATATATTAGCATATACAGAGTGTTTGAAAAGTTAGGATACGGTAAAAAATGTCGCCAACTACGGATCAAATAAAAAAATAAAAAGACACGTGTCCAATATTTTTATAAAAACTATTTGTGATACCATTTTTAAAAAGAGGAATCGAGTCATATATCATTTGAAAGAGCACAAAATCACCTTTCTAAAGATATCCTATTTATAGGATTTGACTGAAATGGTTAGTACAAAAAAGTCTTTACAAAGTTCAATTTTGTAGTTTTGCAGAATTTTTTTGTCGGAAACTGCAAACTGAAATGAAAATTTTCTATCAATAACAATATTCTCACATTGATTGAAGAATACTTTTGAATTTTTTTCAAATTTCTAATACAGGTTTGATTTTCCGAAAAGTCACTCAATCTCAATTCCGAAAAATGTTCTTGAAAAATTTGAAAAAATTCAAGAGTGTTCTTCCATGAAATACAAAAACATTGTCCTCCTGAGAAAATGTACAATTAAATACGGAGGTTTCGACAAAAATATTCTGCACAATTACAAAATTATATTTTATAAAGACGTTTTTGCATTAACCATTCAAAGAAAATCTAATAAATAGGATATCTTCAGAAATGTAATTTTGTGCCCTTTCAAATGAGATATGACTCGATCCCACTTTTTATCCAAGATTTCAGAAGTTGCCTCCCGTCCCACCCACTGGGTGAACAGTGGGGGATTAAAAGTGGTGGCATAAAATAGTTTTTTTTTTGAATATTGGACACGTGTTTTTTTATGTTTATATTCGATGCATAGTTCGCGAGATTTTTGATCGTTTCGTTGTTACGATACGTTGTTACGATATTGGTACAGTATATATGTTAAGATACAGAGAAGAATTTAGAACGCGTGAGGCATACATCTGTGAGAGCCATTGCTCACAGCAGCGATACGATAAAAATTTGATCTCGATAAATCTCGAAACGCGACTGGTGCTCTAATGAATGTTCAAAGTTAATTTTGCATTATTAGACGAGGCTAATTCGTCCGGCTGCGACAGTACTAAACCCATCGACATGCCATAGGCTGAGGGGCGTAACCATCAATTTGCATTTTTTTTAGAAAGTAATAAAAAAAACTTAATAACATATTAGTGATTAACGGATTGTTGATGAAAATGTCAACAGACATCAATAACTTATGTATGTAGTAATTGCAAATAATAATTAAATGTGCAGTGCAATTGTTTTTTTAGAAAGTCGGAATTATTATTTTTATTATTTTTTTAGAAATTTTGAGAGTTACGCAATTAGCCTATGACATGTCGATATATATATATATATCCACAACAACTGGTGCTACCATCTCTTCTTCTTCACCTCTTTATTCACTATCTATCTCTCTCCCTCGCTCTCTCATTCTCTCATGTGGGTAGCAAGCATTTATAGTTATACTACGCAGTTGTTGTTGTATATCCAAATACACGTATATGGGGGTTTGTTACTGCCTCCAGAGTTGCCTGGGGAACATGCTAGGGGAGTTTATTGACTGTCGCAAATCGCATAGGTGAGCCCAGTTCGCGGAGGTTATTGAGTTCTACCTATGTATATATGGATATGTATATTTGCGTATATAAACGCGAGCAATATATGAGGGGTAATGGCGAGAGGACAAGAGGAAACGAATAACAGGGAGAGAGGGAGAGATGTGTTTGTGCCCGCATGCATCACGGTCACGTAGCAATATTCAAATAAAGACCCGGAGCTCATATCTCAAGAGTTACTACTACTCTCATCCTATTTCCACCTTCATGTATATGTATATATATATATATATTTTTTTACACTTCTTTTCGTTGGTTTTGTAGATATACAGTGCTAAAGTAACGACGACGATGAGAACGACGGCTGTTACTAGTAACAAACGGTTCAATAATATTATCCATAATGTATTATTGACTGGTGAATTTAAAATGTCACCAATCATCAAGAGATAGTGTGACACTTCCAATTTTTCATATATAAATGCGTTTTGACGATAATGCTCAGCTACAGGAAATCATATATATATATATATGTATATATATCAATTGCAAAATGAAGTTATTTATATTCGATGAAGTTAAATATAATTGATGTGAAGAAAATAAAAATGTGAGTGAGAGATTGCCGGTGATAAGAAAATAAAGAAAAAATGGTTCTCGCTTAAATTAGCAGAGTAGATAATTAATACACAAAATTTAATCAAGTTTAAATTAACTACCATGGATATCTTAATGAATCGCACAACAACAACAACAACAATAACAACAACAACAACAACAACAATAATAATAATAATAATAATAATAATAATGGTTGATTAAAGGGAGTGTTGGTGGTAGCGAAAAACTGGTCTATTCGACTTTTCTTTATTTGGAAATGTCACAAAACAAAGAGCGATCTTCATCATTTGTTGAAGTGAGGTCACCCCGACGTGGATTGGGGAAATAGAGAAAATCGGGAGAAATATATAATCGCTCGAGCGAAGAACTCTTGTGTCCTCCGTTAGTTTTGTTCCTTACTTCATTTCTCATCTCTCCCTTTTCTATATATACCTTCGTATAAATTCGAAAGATCCCTGACGTCTTAATTAATCCTGTAGCTGAGCTTACACAAGCTCACTCTATAACTATCTCTCTCTCTCTCTCTCTCACTCTCTCGCCCAGTCACTCTCCTGCATTCTCTCTTTCTCATTTTATATTTCTATACCGATTCGAGCGTGAAATTAATTAGTCTTATAGAGATTTCCAACAGTGGTATATAGTTTGCAAATAATTCAAGCAGGTGTGTAAGTGAATAATTGAAATAAGAAACTATTACGATTATATACATATAAATTTACCCCTTGTCATCATCCCGCATGAATTTTCATTACGAGAGTCGTTAATTTAAATGCTTTTGGGTTACAATTTTAATTAAGATACTGTTCATAATTTTCAATTATTTTATCATAAAGAAAATGTATGTATATATATAACAATAAATAATTGAGGACAGTACATTTTTACTTTGATATAGGAATTTATAAATTTGACACATATCTACAGTATTTCACTTCATTATTAAACACAATTGAATCATTAGAATTAACAAGTGGACTAAAACAGAAAAATGACATTAAACATAAAAGGGACGTAAATATAAAAATAATTAATGAAGTTGTGAACAGTTATGAATGGCAATGGTCTTATTGCACGTACCTATAAAAACACTGCCGCCCATATATTACATGTATACACATGGGTAATAAACAAAAATAGTCAATCACAACCGCTCCAAAACATTCAGTAGAATTAATCCATACCAGTCAGACAGACATCACCGGTCTAATATGTCTATATGTATAAATATATTATATTCAGTCTGCGATTATGGATTCCACATTCTTATTGGCTTATTTTATAAATATTAAAAGTTTTTGATGCTTTTATTCACGTCATTCATATTTCAGTTCATGATTTTTATCATTACCTCTGTGCCGCAATACTTTCTTTTCTTGAGTTGTTAATTTTTCCAATTTTATTTCAATTTCTGTTTTACATTATACAATAACCCACTTATTCAATGCAGCTAAATGAAATAAATATATATATATATATATGTATTATACAACAATGAAATGTAATTTCCACACAATTACTTCTTACGCTTTGGCGCGCATTTTACTTATAATGGTGGATATACACAGCACACAATATTTATAATACCCACTGCAAGCGTAAATCCGGATTTAATGTGATTTTTTATGCCACTATACGTGCGCCACTCTATATCCTCAGTTATACTTGGCCCTCATATATTTTTTTTTCTATTTATCACTTTATATAAATAAATATGTATTTTCTATTTATTCATTTATTTATTTATCTATTTTTTTTTTCATATTTTTAGTATGAAAATCAGTCACACCTCGGATGTTGTCGCATTTGTTTCACACGACGGGCGTGTACCCGGTTATGCAACATCCTAGATCGGCCAATATAATTCATTTGTGCTGTCACAACCACGGTACAAAACTCGTGTGCGCTATTTACTCGTTCATCCGTCGTTCGCGCGACACCATCTCTGTTTGTTGTTTTTACTCGTGCAAAAATAGCCACTGCGATTCCCATAATTTTCAAATGCTCTCTCTACATTACCATTGCAGTAATGTATATATAGACTCGCATACGCACGTTCAACAACAACCAATAAAAAATATTACTGACACCCACAGTATACCCATACAATTCATGTTATCTTGACTCGTACAACCTAGGTTATGAACATGAAAGATAAATAAATAAAATAACTTACAATCGCAACCCGATACAATTCATCCCGAATTGATTTTATAGCACTAAAAATTTCCGGTTAACTCCAATACCATCAGAAAATTGTTTTTGATTTTCTAGTTCGATTATTCAAACTGCGGCCAGACCATATTCGCAATTTCCCAATTTTTCATGTCCCCCCCACTTTCGCTCTCTCGCTCCCGCCCCTTCTTCAACTATATATATACATATATATGTTTATCGCTATATGTCACGCTAGTGTTGGTGACATTATTTCTACCCTTCAAGATTTGGCGACAGCCCGAGACATTATCGTAAGCTTTCACCGCTCTTGCAGCTATCGCTTAACTCTCGCCATGACAAAATTTCTGCGACAACTTGATATATATATATATATATATATATATACATGAACGCTCAAAATTCCATGATATCAATCAATCTGTCGGCATTAGCATATCCTTTATATTCTGCAAACGCATACACAATCATTGAGAAATAAATAGTTGTTATTATATGAATATCCATTGATAAATTTAATAGCAAAATTCTTCTGAAAGTTTTCGAAAAAAAAAAGTATATATATACATATATATTCCTCTTTTCATATATATCATACAAAAAAAAAATATATACGTACTTGAAAAAGAATTATCTAGTATAAAAAAATGATAGTCACCGAGAAGAGTTTCGAGAAACGGTGTTATATTTCAAGTGCGAGATAAGAATGGAAACTGTGACCTTAAAATGAATTGACGTAGTTTCCGTAGTATTATCGATAGCTCGCTTGGTCGACGACTTGAAGAAAATTTTCTATCGATCCAGTTGGGTTGAGCTCAAATAGAGAACGTATAGTTGGGCTACAGGACGATGACCCGTTTGTTCTATATATATACAGCTTTATTCCACCGAATTCTCGGCAGTGTTCAGATTATGGCACCAATAGTATATATATATATATGTGTGTGTGTGTATGTGTACAATTATACATATACATATGTGTATGTATTTATGTAAAAGTTATAATAGTTACCAGTATACTGACGTAATCTTCAGAAACTTCGGCTTTTTATTCTATTATTATTCGTTATATTATTTCTATTATTTCCATTGGACTTTATATACATTAAGAGGCAATTCGGCATAATCACATAATTATTATCCAAAGTAATAATTACATATAGTATTGTTTAATGACTTGTATAAGAAACTAGTCTATCTTTGTTCGTAATTACTTTTATTCATACTATAAATTACATATTTATATATATGTAGAAGGTCTACTCCCTTACATAAATATATTTAATAAATATTATATTATAACTACCATTGCACGTGGCATTCAAAATGTTACACAATAGCAGAGTCACAAAATAACAATTTACATTGATGTGATACACAATGCACAATAATTATATTGTTGACAAAACTTTGTGAATTAACGTACACACGAATTTAAATCCGTATGAGTTAATTGTGAAGTATGTGAATCATACGCAGATAAAAAGTGACTAGACAATTCACAACAATTAATTTTATTTCTATATGTTATGGGACGCTTTATTTTCTTTTATCTTTTACTCTCTTTCATTTAATTCTATATATGGTACAATGTCTATTGAGATTCCAGGAATTACCTATGAAGGTTATATAAAGCAACACCTTTATGTCTATTTCTATTCGGCAAGAAATATTAATGGCCACTCAAAATGGTGCAAAAGCTCAAATAATAAAACTTACTTCATGCTTGAAGTCTGATTTTTAATAGTGAAATAACTGAGGCAAATGCAAATAACGAGGAATCGTTTTGCTTATAAAATATACGATATTCAATTACGGTAAATACTTTTGCACAATGAATTGATATATACAATGAAATTGTATGGTTGATAATGGTGGAAAAATTGCAACAAGCATTTTTAAAATAATGGCTGAAAGGCATATAGATATATGGATACACAAAAAAAAATTCACGAGCCACGTCTTCTTTTCCGAGCTTTACATTTCTTCGTGATTTACCGCAGGATATTATGCAGATGTGGCTTGCATTAAACCGGTCGAAAGTATGCGCGGAACGCGCCGTAACCTCATAAAAGGGCGGCACTAATTGCAAAATGTTGAGAGGGCTGACTAACCATCTATCCAAAACCACTATACATATATAAATAAAGTGCCGAGTTTTTTTCTCCTTCAAGACTTCATTGAAAAGGAAATTAAAAAAGTCACCTTTAAATCCCCCTAAAATTGTGCGATCCCAAAAGCATCACAATTTAAACTTTCATCTATGTACACTCGTATGGTGAAGAATAAATACACCCTCGGTGACTTCACACTCATAATTTTCTCTGTAGCATAAAAATTTCCTTTGTCAATTTTTTTCACCAAAAGTTTCTTTCGTTATTTAATTTCTCTCCATCTGGAAATATATTCCTAGTTTGGAAAATCCAATATCAGTTTATTCTCTTCACATCATATATTTTTCAACTTTTTATCTTCAATGGCTCGATGTTGACACACGTCACAAACATCTTTGAAAATATATCCATGAATATTTATGTGTATAAAATAAACTAAATATAATTCACCGTAATTATCGTCTGACATATATATATCCAGAGTGCGCCAATGCCAAGCGGCCACCGCGTTATCCTTGTTTTCGTGGAATTTAAAACAAAAATGGACATGTAAATTTCATATTCAAATAGGACATATTTTAAACTCATTTTCGAACCCTCATCTTCAATCGCCTGGCAGGGGTGAAAGAAACTTCTGAAATTTCGTTCTCTAAAACTACACATTTGAATGAAACTATTCTAAGTAGAAAAATATATGAAAACTGATCAAAGAATCCCCTTAAATTTCCTGAAATTTTTCAATAAGATTTTTCGAAATTTTGATTTTGTAATTTTTCGAAAAATCACAAACTGCATCAAATAAATTTCAAAAAATTCGAGAGTGTTGTTTAATCAATTTCAGAATATTTTTGTACTGATAAAATTTTCATTCAAATTTGTAGTGTTTGAAAAAAAAAAAATCTGTCGACATTAAAAAATTGTGGTTCGAAAATGTGCTTAAAATGTGTCCCCCTCGAAACCAAAGCTAACATGTCCAAGCGTTCTTGTAGTAAATTTCACGAAAAAAAGAATAACGAAGTGAATACTATTCATTAATCCGCTCTGTATGTACATATAGTAGAACGGCATCAAAGCAATACATGAATAAAAATTTACACATATAACATTTCTCTTCTGTGCAATAAGTATATAAAATGTCTATACATACATATAGTAAATTGATGTCCTCGTCAATATAGGAAAAGATCAAAAATGTATCTATATCATTTCATGCAAGTATACACACGCAAAGGTATACATATATATATATATATATATATATATATATACTTTGGTGTGTACGTGTGGACATATATATGAATAGTATATATTGCAGCTGTCGATGAAGCTCCTCGTCTCCCAGAAATGCGACACTATAACGTAGATAGGTTCATATGTATAGAACGAAGGCAGTGAAGCCGAAAGCTGCCACCGTCGCACATCGTGTGTTCCTCGACACGAACAAATTGCTATCGACACAAAGTGCATATGCGTATATATATACATATATGTGTCACTGTGTATGAATATTTCACATCTGAACTTGTGTGTATTAACTGAAGGAAGAGGATATGCACTCAGGGAAATTTTCGACACCACGGAAGTGAGAATAGTTGAGGTAACAATAACCGTTTTACGTCACATTATACATGCATATTAAGCGTTTAATATATATATTACTAAGGTATGTATATGCATACGTACATATTTAGGTATATAATATAGTAGATACATGTATATATATGGGCAAGACGGTGTAAACAACTTACAATGATTTATTATCTAATGCCATTACCACCACTGGCAATGGCACCAGGAGCATACTCATTTACAATAATATATAACAGACCACCGTCATGCAACACCGTCCAATCCTTTCATTGGTTCAATTTGTGCACGTGCAATATGGCCAGTCGATGTGTGCATCCACGGAATATGGAATAACGATATCGTTACGGATTGTGTTGGTGGATCGACTGCACGCGTCACTTTTATATCGATATAGGTCTATTTACTGTGACATTAATATTGGGGCTAAAACGGTTACTTTGACTTTCACCATCACTATCCCATCGACAAATGGGAATATGCGAAATTATATTATAGTACGCCACCAAGTTTCATATTGGATGATTTTATTTCGCATTAATGATATTATCCGATTGTAATGAATATCTCTTGACAACATGGTTCTATTAATTCTTCTGTTTTGTTTTCTTTTACCTATTCGATTCAATTAAAATTTTGTTGAAAGAATGAATGTTATTTACTCGAATTCTAATGATTATTATTAGTGCATGTGAAATTGAAGTTTTAAATTTAAATGAGTCAGGAATAAATAGTCGATATAGCATAATTTGTTGATATATATAGAATTGTCTGCCATCACACACCACAAACTTTATACAAATTGTTTAAAATCAACGAAAATTATCATTTTATTTCAATGAATAGCTAAATAATCAAATGTACAATGTGAAATAAATATTTACCATACATATTTTTTTTTCATGAGCAACATCATAGATGATAAATACTACAGTGGAAGAATATTCTATACAACAATTGATTAAATATCATGAAATAAAAAAAAAAGCATCTTTCTTTTCGCTTATACAATCTTTTTCTTCTTATAAAAAGTCAACTTTACATATACAAACACAACCTAACATATATATATGTGAAATAAATATTGGCGAATGCTGCAGTGCACGAGACATCTCATTCATCACATAAATTTGCACGTCGACGTTGAAACGAAGAATATAGGGGTGCGCACCACTATAAACACATACATATACATGTGCACATGAGTTTACAGAAACGGTAGTGAGCAATGGTGCTTTAGAAGGCGGACAAACCGCATCGATAACGATAAACGTTCGAAACTCTGCACACAATACACGTACATACATACATACCTACATACATACATGCATATATATATATATTGAGTGAGACTGCAATACGTTGAGTGAACAAACGGACTTCGAGTGGCCATAGCGGTGTGAATTACAACCCTCATTCTAACAGTCCTTATACAATATCAGTATATACATGTATGTGTATACACTTGTTAACTTCCGCTTTTACTTCTCTGACCTCTGACACTTTTGTCCTTGCTCAAACATATTCACATCTATTAGAATACACACGTGCATATTCACATAAACAAATAGTACTAGCGAAATATTTCAATGGAGGAGAAACATCTTGCTATGGCATTTTGGACAGTGAAACTCACTCGAGATATATTTTATGGGACAACATTTCCCTTAACGGGAATGAAAAACAACTAAACTGAGATGAGAAGAATCACATAGATCCAGGACATTCTCACTCTCGTTCTCTCCAGCACGCTCACCTCATTTTATTTCAAGCCCAGACTTCACTTCTACATTCATATTTCAGAAACAACCTGTCTCTATTCACTTTAACTATAACTTTTGGTAGCTATATATGCCTGTGTGTATACATCTAGTGTTCTATGTATATCCTCTCTGTTTACTGTATACATACAGTGATACGTATATTCCAAAAGCAGCCCGCATTCGTATATGAAGCATAGTCTTTTTGTTTTTTCTTATACAGTGTATTTCTGTGCAACTGTCGCAACACCGCTGAAAATGTATACAACAATGTAGAACTTTTTCATTGTGTTTGTGTTTGTGGTCACATAACTCTGCATGTTACTGCAAGTCCGTTCAAGATGAACATAAAATATTGATACAGATATATTTACAAATATGTACATAAATGTAAGGTGGAGATATATTTAATTAAATTGTATACATTGTATAAATTGTATTTTTAATAGATAAACATTGATTATACGTATTATATGATGTAACCAAAAAATATAAATATACAGATATATGTATATATATACATGAAATTATCTCAATGTTCACTATGACTAGATTATTAATTTCTAATTATAAATATGCCTATATATCTAAATATGTGTATATGAGTAAATACATACGTCCTTGTAAAATCTTGTGCTCTTTTCTGTCCCAGTTATCTCTCCGTTCATTGCAAGTCACCAAAGTAACTTCAAATTTATACACGTATATATATATATTTATTTATAAATGTGCATATATTCATGTTTGCATATGGTGTATTATACATATGTATTTACATGTGCATTCTCACTGTCTCTGGGCAAAATACGACTGACTTTTAAGATATTACTCGTTAGTACCGACAACTGCTCCTAAATTATTTCCGGCTTTAATTAAACACCGAAATACAGCCCGCAAACAAATTCTATTCATTGACAAACATTTATCTACTCCTCTCAGACTGCCTTCAACTGATATCTGTACTTATATATATCATTCTATGTATAGGTTATGTTAGTATTATTAAACTAACGCGTTGGTAAATTAAATTCCGAGGATGACTGACGTTAATATTATATATGACAGTCATATATTTTTTCTCTCGTATTCTATAGAATATTTATAAATCCATTATATTCTATCAAGACATTGAAGATGAATATGAAAGGAATATCAATGCATACATATAAAGACCGAGAGGCGAAGTTTGATATGAGAATATTGTCTGAAAGCAAATGAAATATGCTGAGGCAATAAATCACGTATGACTGAAGTTTTCGTTCGTTACTTTTATCATAAAAATGGTATTTGAAGAAATTTTATAAACGATATGTATAATGTGGGTATATATCACGTAAATCGAATTCCCTATCTGTCTTCAATTATAAATTCTGATATTACATTATTCACAGTGATTGTAATAATGCAAAGTAATTGAGTTCATCTAATGATTCGGCTAGACATCATCGCCCATCAAAATGGCACAGGTTAATGAAACGTTACAGAAAATTATTTAAAAATATACGGCAAACAGTTCCCACCAGGTATCCTATGCATTTCCTTATGCATTTCAATATTATTAATATTATTATGCATGCAAAGGAAAATATATGATGCACCCATATGTATTCTGTTCATATAAAATGAGAATCGTCGTCCAGGCACACTGTACCGTATTATTTTTCACAGGGTAATCTTTCCTTGTTTTCCGGACAGTTTGCCCGGGACTGCCGGAAATGCACTAGATTACGGTCGCACTGAAATAAATAATCTTCCTACATCTTTTCCGTCGTTTCGTGACGTAACCGCTATACCCATGCCAAGCATGCCAATTTTTTTTTCTTTCGCCACGTTTGCTCTTTACGTTCCATCATTATTTTCGAAACTCAGAGCTCTATATTTTTGTGTCTTTCGCTTTATTCTCGGTTGTCTCCGCCTGCCTATCAAAGTAGTATTTATATATACGTATAAATACAAATCTTGTTTACTCTCATTGGACTTTCGTTACATTTCCAAATCAAACTACCATAACTAATTTTAATTTTTGTTTGTATTTGATATTTTTTTTTGTTACCACTTCCCATCACAAATCGACAGATTGGAATAAAACGGATTAGCTGCACGAGAGTTGGCAAATACTGGCAGAGAACACGACGGATGTAAATGAATTAAAGCACGTACACGACGCTTTAATCAGGGGAGCTTAAAATAAAATAAAAAATCCAATTATACAAATGAACAATTTTCAACGCGTTACTATCAAACTACAGTATATAGTACCTATTTACATATAAATGTTCATAGCACGATTAACTCATTAGTATTGCGATGCAATTTATATTGGTAAAGTAAAAAATTTGCATCAATTGACAAATTTATTTTTATTCAGTATTAATTATATAATGCACAATATGAAATAAAATATAATAATGTTAACGAAATAATAAGAGATTTAAAATAGATAAAAAATGGAAATGTAACATATTCAAGTTTTCTGTCCCAACGCGGTTGACCAATTTCACGTCCCGTTGTTCTCCTTAATGGCATACCCGACATGCGAATCGGACATCCGGCAATTTAATAACTCTTCAAGTACCCTTTGATGCTGTCATTGCATTCACCATTTCGTTATTCGCGTGAGAGCTCATGTGTAAAAAACTAGTAGGAGATAGAGGAATATATTATATAAAGTCTGTCAAACTTATAATTACACAATTTTGAGACGTTGCGTATTTTTATATATTTTCAATATTTATACGCATATATAGAAGAAGTTGGCATTGTAATATATTCGAATCAGGCGGAATCAACTGGCGCCGGTGCATTTGTTGTATTCACTATCATTGATCGCATCGATGCAATATCTTGTTTTATTTCAAAATATTCGCGTTCAACATTAAATTCCATGGTATTCAAAAGACCGTCAATGAAATGTGCACGAGTCTTGAATATGCTTGAGTTCAGGTTTGTACTTTCTGATGGTGTCATGAAATTCGATGGACTGCCAGAAAATTTCCGCATTTGCGAACTACTCTGTTCAAAATTGGAATCAGTTTTTACTTTATCTAAAGCGGTTGGCGATGTTTGGTTAGTGTTTAGATCTTGCCATTTAGCTGTGAGCAATAAATTGATTGATGGCTCAGCGCCATGTCCGTTGCATATAATTTTTGGAACAAGTGATTCAATAGATTGTAAAAGAAACGTATTCCTTTCTACAGCTAAATTACTTTTTATTTTTTCCATAATCGCTTTGAACAAGCGGCCCTTTGTCGGATAGCGACCGATATCAAAGTCATCACCTAATGCCCGTAAAAATTCTGGGTTTGACAAATAATCATAAACAATACGAAATTGCGAATAATCGTCAATGGCTAAAGATGTAATATGTTGCATTAATTGAGTGAATTTCATCGGGAGAGCTTGAATTGAATGTAAAAATAAAATAACTTCATTGAATAAATCATCATCACTTTGTACAGAAGAATTAGACAGTAATTTTTTGCAGAGATCCATTAAAAAATGGCGATTAGTGAATTGTTTCATCTTCAAATTGGTTGATGACTCGTTTATTGGATTATAGTTATTAATAAGTTTATTGAATGCTGGACTAACGATCTGCGAAAGTTTTTCAATTATATTATCAGATAACCGGTGATCCAACTGCAAATCAGTTGCCAGAGTTGTTGGTTTATGATCGCCAAGTCCATGAATCAATATACAATAAACTCTCATAACTTCATAATAAACTACACTTCTGGCACGAACCTTTGCTATATTTAACATTTGTTTAAGAATTTGTTTCAATAAATTTTTCTTCGTTTCACTGGACGTCATTCTTCTGCTATTACCATCATATTTTTTCTTTTCTTTGACAGTATGTTGTACAGTTGAATAGTGCGCTACACTTGAGTTATGTCGCGATAATTTCGCATTTGATGTGGCACTGTTTGTATTGTGCCTTCTGCCACTTTTAGCTCCAATGATTTTGTCCACGAGTCTTTTTAGCGTTGAGTCATTCATGACTATCTTTAAAACGGTGCTCACATTAGCGACTAACGATAATGGATCTTCATTCATCAGCGGACTGTCAAGACTCTTTAACCACGATGATAATGAGATTCCTGGTAATTCTATTGGACAATTTGACTCTGCTCTTCGTGATGGAACGATTTCTTTTACATTTGCTCTCGATATTTCTCGCACCAATGTTGTCGTGCAGCCGCCAATATTATTACAAGATTGACTGAACGATGTCTGTTCATACTCGCCACCGGTATCGTCATCATCATCATCATCATCATCGTCATCATCATCATCACCATCATCACCATCACTATCATTAGCACCTACAGTAGCCGCAGCATTTGGGTTAGCAACTGTTGGAGGATCAACATGCGAAGAAACATTTGTGTTATCAACCGTTGGAGGATTAATAGGCGAAGGAACATTTGAGTTATCAACTGTTGGAGGATTAATAGGCGAAGGAACATTTGAGTTATCAACTGTTGGAGGATTAATAGGCGAAGGAACATTTGAGTTATCAACTGTTGGAGGATTAATAGGCGAAGGAACATCTGGGTTATTAACCGTTAATGGATCAACATGCGAAGGAACATTTGAATTATCAATTGTTGGAGGATTAACATACTGAGGAACATTTGCATTAACATTCGCATTAATATTTACAGTAACATTTGCATCACGTCTAGTCCTTACATTCATAACAGTATAACTTTGATCTTCATATCTGTTATCTACTTTCAGTAAATGCAAAATAATGCGCTGAATTTTATCTCTAGTTTCAGTATCCATTGGAACACGATTTTGAATTCTTCTTACAAATGCTAATAGTAGTTTATTCGGAGTATCGTAATAATAACGATTGAATCCTTTAAGGGCGTAGTTCAAATTTATTTGACCGTCATCAATCATATCGCGCAACGTTCTCACTTCAGGTATTCGTGCTGTTTTTTCAAGAGCTTCCAAAATTATGGAAACATCCAAATCCGGCTTTTCAAAGTAGCGAAGCATAGGTTTCATATTATCAACTTTATGGCCAGATATCAAACGAGTCTGGAAATATCTCGCAATATTTCTAATTACGGGATCAACTGTCTCATGATTTGCTAATGCGTGCATTAACTGTTTTATCAATACATACGGATCATTGATGCTGATCAATTTCGCGGATCTACTTGGGTCCCAGTTAGGTATTTTATTGAATAATAAAACGTCCACTAAAAATTTGAAATCTTCATTTTCATGTGGTGGCAATTCTTTGAATCTCGTAATCGACATCAATATTGCTAATACTGGCTGAGTCAAAACAATGTTACTATCATGTATGGCAGAAAAAAAATTCGAATACTCTTTTCCAAATTGACTCCCAATAGGTTTATCATCGGTTGATAGCGATCCTTTGGGATAAAATAATTGAGAAACTCTTACGTCGATGTTTGCCACCAGGTATACTCCCAATTCACTTGATGGATTATCGGTTGAAGAATTGTTAATCGCGTTATTCGTGAGCTTGAAGAACACTCGAACCAATTCTTCTAATGCACTGCGACAATAAAATGGCATAGCAAGCTGAAGTGCCCGAAATAATGCAACACTTCGACGAGCTTTATTGAGTTTTACGATTCCTTTAAATTTTGGTAAAAAGTCCAGTATTTTAATATTATTTATTCGAACTTCATCATAGATAAGCTTTAAACTGGATTCAATATTTTCGTCAAATTCCACTTTCGATTGATGCAATAAATAACCGAAAATGGAGAGAATATTATCGCGTAAAGTCACAGCCATCCATGCCCGTAGAATCACGAGACGATCCGCGTTATTTAACGATGCCTCAGTTAACCGACACATAGTTTCGTTCGCGTCCAAATTCTTACAACCCGACAATTCAAACTCCGGAACTGTCATATCGGTTGAAACGTGAATGTAACCGCTGTGACCCATACCTTCATCACCCTTGAGACCAATAAATTTCATGGGAATGGCGTCATTGTCATCAGTCCATACCTATTTCATTTTTTCAATTATCATTGATTAATCTTTTATGCGTGATGAAAATAAAATTTTTTTCAATTTATAACTTACTTCTATTACAAATAATGTCACAAAAACAATGAATACAATTTTCTGGAACTTCATGATATGGATTAAACCACGTCGAACATTCATGTATCACTGAATCTTGAGAACTCAATCTAACATCAATAGGAAAAAAGCAAACAATGCCAATTACAATCAGTAAAAATGATCGTTAAAATTGCTACCAAAGTATTTTATCGCCAATCATATAGAGTACACTGCTCTCACGCTGCGTTTATCGCATTTCTGTGAAAAAAGAAACTAACATAGAAATTATTAGAATCCAGTAAGAACTATAACTAAAGATAATGAATGATATTGATTTCCACCAATTGCTTATATCAAATTCAAGAAACAACAACTTCTAAGAAGGATACGTCAATAATTTTTTCTTTATTGCCACGAAGTTTGACATGAATTTTCTTATTTTGTGCGAATAATAACAAAAAATCGTTTGTTTTTTTTTTTATTATTCCCATGTGGGTTGAATAATAGGCATGGCTCTTCTAGCTAATGGTGGCATACTTTTTGCTCCTTCACCAGTCATCTTTACAGACGCCAACAATTTTTTAACTTTTTCTTTCACTTTTTTATCTAACGCAGATTCTTCCAGCAAATGCACGAAGAAGCCACGTAAGAATGCCCCTCTTGTTTTATATTCTGTTAATGGCATTGAATGGGTATTCAAAAAATGGGGATGATTATTGAAATATACGACCAAATCATCGTAAGCTTTCTGATCCCTTGATGACAACTCCTTATACGGCAAAAGTTCCTCAATAAGCTCACCAAGATGCATCTCAGTTGATACAATAAATTTTTGCGACCATATCCAACCCAGATTCATTCTCCCTCGATTATTACTATCAAATTTGTCTTGATAATATTTCAGTGCTTTCTTTATCGCATTATTTCGCGTAATATTTTTTGTTTGTAAGGCTTTATCAATTATTATTTTCATGAAAAATCCTTTGGTAGTTTCCATTGGTGGAATTGGAATCTTCAATTCGGAGAGTAAATTTGGTTTTGACAGAAGACTTCTCATACTTTCATATAATTTCGTATCTGCCGGTGACTTCGGTTTAGGTAAAAGCTCCATTAAATCTACAGTGTCAACTGTCCAACCGCCATGAACATCATACTGTTCATCTGCAATCACTTCTTCTGGAATTCTAATGTACATTGCTGGACGTTGTAAAATATTTAGGTACTTGTTTATCAATTTAAGCAGAGGCCCATTTTGCTGTACCGTCTTACTATGTTTTAATTGGATAAGAGTATATATGAATAGAGCCCCGCGATTTGGAAATCTTGAAAAATTAATGGAATGGCCAATAGCTGTTTTGATTTTTTCATGAGTAAAGATATCTATAAGTGGTTTTAGCTTTTTCGCATATGTGCTATTTGCTTGTAAACGTGGTAATAAATTTGGAAACGGATCACCATCTTTTGTATCGATAGGAAGAACCCAGTATGATGGATTTATTAATGGTAGAGTCACAACATTTTTTTCTATTTCTTTGGGTGGAGAATTAGCAATAATACTGAAATCATCACTATTTAAGTCAATTGAAGACCAAACAATTTCCCCTTCAAATTTCTTCCAGCAACTTAGCATCGGTAAATAAATGTATGGTCCAATAAATTGTAGACCATCACGATATCTTCCAATATCGTTACGGAGTGCGGTTGTTGCAATAATTTTTGGATGTCGTAAGCCACTTTCTAGTATTCCCATAAGAGCAGAAATTCTTGTTGGATAATTTTCTCTCCAGTTTTTCCCGAGCAATTGGCTTTCGTACGATCCGCCCACTGTCTCATTCACCGCAGATAGTATTTTTGTCTTGAGTTGTTCTACACATACTTCGTTTACATTTTCAACTATACCATTATCATGGTGTATATCATCATGAAGTTCAGTCATTGATGGAAATATTATGGCAGATGCAGGCACATTAGACACATTTGCTTTCGTATAAATGAATGGTAAAATCGTCAATTTCTTAGATTTAATATCGAATATAATACAATCCTTCGAATTCATATTTGGAGGTAACATCGATCTCTTGGCAAGTGACGTATAGATAGATGAAATGTTGTTATTTATCTTTTTTATCCGTGGCCGCTCAATCAGTATTGTTGTTCCAGTTGTACTCGGGGATTTGTCTGATTTTTTAGGTGATGAATTTGGCATCGGTTTTGCAGATTTTGCAGGTTCAGCTGTTGACTTGAGTGGCGACTTTGAGAAACTATTATTGTACTGAGATGTTGGTTTCAATGGTTCATCCATTGGCTTTGATGGTTTAATTGCCAACTTCGGTAGTTTAGTCGTTGTTTTTAGTTGTTGAACTGTTGTTATAAGTGGGTTGGGCGTTGTTTTTAATGTCTTAGTTGTTATTTTTGGTAACTTCGTTATGGTTTCTGGTGACTTAGATGCTTTCTTTGGTGATGTAGTCGTTACAATTGAAAACGCATCCATGACTTTCGATGGTTTGGATGTTGACTTCGGCAATTTCGTCATTAATTTCAATGGCTTAGTAACACTTGTTGCCGTAGTCGTTCTCATTGGCCGTATCGTAGTTGTTCGCGGTGGCTTAAGTATTTTCTGTGTCGTCGGTGATGTTTTTGTTGGTTTAGATGATAATTTTGATCTTGGCGTTGTATTCGGTGTCTTGTATGTTGCTTTCGGCAACTTAGGAGAAATTTCCGGTGTCCTTGACGTTAATTTCGGTGCTTTCGTAATTAAATTTCGTGATTTACTAATCATTTTCGACGATTTGGTAGGTGGTACTTTTGTAGGCTTCAATGTTATCTTCAGTGACTTCGATGTAGTTTTGTCGAATTTCGATGAGCGCTTGCGTGTTGCCGTTGTGGTTGATTGAGCTGATATTTTTGATGACATAGTTGTTTTCTTCGATAATTTTCTTCCCATTTTTGGTAGTTTAGTAGTTATTTCTGATGACTCACTTATTATTATTGATGACGTAGTTGTACTCTCAGAAGGGTTGACTTTTACTTTTGATGGCTTAGTTTTTGCTCTCAATGATCCAGCGATTTTCTTTGCTGGCGTAGTTATTATTTCTGATTCTTCACTTGTTATTTTGGATTGCCTCGTCATTTCTTTTGGTGACTTAGTAGTTACTGTTGGTTGTTCAGTCGTTATTTTTGCCGGTTTTGTTAGTTTCAATGTCTTAGTTGTTACAATTGATTTTTTCGGTGGTAATTTTGATAGTGCAGTCATTTTATTTGGTGGCTTTCTTGTTATAGCTAATGACTCAGATGACGATATAAGTGACTTGAATGTAGTTTGTAATTGTTTATTTTCTGTTTGTGGTGGTTTGGTGGTTGTCTTTGGTAGCTTTGTTGTTGTCTTTCGTGGCACATAATGTCGCGTTACTGATGGTATAGTTACTGGCACAGGCGTATCGAAGCACGGCCTTGGGGAGTTCTTTTCTTCCAAGTTTATACTAACATAATCCGACAATTGGTTTACAGTTTTCGCAATGTCTTTCGGCAATAATGATAGCTTACCATCCAAAATGATCTTGAATTTATCAAGAATTGTCAATAAACATTTTCGCGGATAGGTGCATTCATTTCTACTTGGTAGTAATTGCGTGTGAATTTTATCCCACCCTTTCAAATCGTTAAATAAACTCAACTGCAGAGAAGTAACAAGTGACCTGATAGTGTCATTTGTATCCGGTTCCACTATGGAATCAACAATCACCCAAAATGCGATGGCACCATTTTCAGGTATTGAAACATCTTTAACTGTGGTGGGGAACAATAAATTTGATAAAAGGGCAGAAGCAACAACTTGGATATCATTGGTTGGTGCTAATCGCATCTGGAGCCGAGCGAGAAATGCCAGAAGTAAGTCTGTAGGGGTATTATATTTAAAACGATTAATTCCTGCGAGGATACGTGTAACATCTTTATCAGGACTCGGTAATAGATATCCACGTAGACGAAATTTCATTTCGTCTATATCATCAGTCTGATAGGGAACAACTACTTTGAATAGCATATCAATATTTAGACCATTTTCAGTAATTGTCCGAGTATCTCTCACGACGTTGCGAAGAACTTTCCGCCCTGAATCGGTAAAATGATGTCTTATATAGAGAAAAGCCTTTTTCATCTGCAGTGATACCATTGCATCAGCGCAAATTTCGTCAACTAAACTCACTACTAATGCATATGGATTTTGTGCATCCAACGCACGACAATGTTTGGACCAATTTGGAATTTTATCATTCCAAGTTTCTTCAGCAATATATCTAACATATTCCTCAAAAACGGGATCACAGTCTGTGTTTGGGAGGTCACGTACGATTGTTCCGAATAGTGATTGCGAAAAATTTTTCTTCATTTGATTGAGTTGTCGAAATATTGTAACGTATATCGGGCCCATTAAGTCTGCAGTTATTTGGGATCCTTCATCATAACCCACCATTTCGTCGGCGCTTCCATGTAGCCTACTAATTACAAATGCTTGATCAGAAATGCCCGCCAAAATATTAGTCTCCGAAGATTGTGATAAAAAAGAATCTAAATTAACTTTTCGATCATTAATACGTTTTATCCAAAATGCGGGTGCAGATTTCATATACGATGGTAAATTCTGTCCAATTGCATTCAAAACAATAGCAAATTGTTGACTGAGACTTTTGTCCCGCAGAAAATTTAACGTAGGTAAAAGATTGTACATATAAATACTCTTCGCTTTCATTGCATTGTAAATCATTTCAAGTGATGAGTATTCATGTATAGATAATAAACCATCAGGTAATCTCAGCAAATAACCCATCACAAATATAATATTATCTCGGAAAATATCACATGTATGAAGTTTTTCGAGGATGTCATCAGGAATATATCGTTGTAAATTGGCGTCAGGTCGATAATGTGGTCGATATTCTTCATCTCGTGGAAAATCCATCGGATCAATCTGTACATTAGAATTAATGTTTGTATTAACATTCTGATTAAAATTTATATGTTTTTGAAATCTTCGTGTCCCTCGATTGGAAGTACCTTCCAAATTTGCAGCATCTTTTCCTGTTGTCACTTCATCATTGGTCATGTGCTCTACGGAGCCTGCTCGTACCACGACCACACTCATGTCTTCTCTTGTCTCCGCATCAGGATTTTCTTCTGAAATAACAGCACTTCTTCGCATTTCTTCATTGGAGTGTTCATTACTCGAAGCACCAGCCAATCTTCTTGTCCCATCATCAGGACTTTCTTCTGAAATAACAGCAGCTCTTCGTATTTCTTCATTCGAGTGTTCATTACTTGAAGCACCACCCAATCTTCTTGTCCCGTCATCAGGACTTTCTTCTGAAATAACAGCTGTTCTTCCTCTTTCTTCATTGGAGTGTTCATTACTCGAAGCGCCAACCAATCTTCTTGTTCCATCATCAGGACTTTCTTCTGAAACAACAGCAGCTATTCGTCTCTCTTCATTGGAATGTTCATTGCTTGAAGAAGCTGCGTGTCTTTTTGGCCCATCATCAGGACTCTCTCCTGAAGCAATAGCAACTTTTCGTATCTCTTCATTAGAATGTTCATTGCTTGAAAAAACTGCTTGTCTCTTTGTCTCATCATCAGTATTTTCGTCTGATGTCGATGCGGCCCTTCGTGTTTCATCACTGGAATGTTGATTACTTGAAGGGCCAGCATGCCTTCTTATCTCGTTATCAGGACTTTCTTCTGATATCACAGCAGCCTTTCTAGTTTCTTCAATAGATTTTTCATCGAGAGACAAACCACCTTCTGGTCTACGTGTTTCTTTATTACTTTCAAGATTCAACGGTGCCATAGCTCTTTGTATTGCACTATCCATTATTCTTCTCCAAAATGATGTTCTTGCGTTTCTTCCCTCATCATAAGAATCATCGATGATGTTTTCATTGTGATTGATAGTATTAATCGTTTCTTCGTCAGAATCTTCATGCGAAGTATCTGCAGCGCGTCGTGTCTCATCACCCGCAGTATTTTCTGACGACGACGGGGCAGCTTCTCTTCGAGCATTTTCAATTGATTCATCGTTCAAAGTTTCCAGAGACGTTCGTGTTTCTTCATCAGAGGTATTCTCCGAAGATCCAATTTCTGATCTTGCTTCTACATCCTCCCAAGCAACGTCATTTCCCTCCTCTTGCTTTAAATTACAATATTTATTTTTTAATAATATATGATACTGCGTACCACTTATAAATATTGGTCATAACACTTACTGGACTCCGTTTTAATCTCGACAATTGATAAATATGTTGGTCCTGAAATGACAACATAATGAATTAATATAAATGTATGGTATTGTGTAGTTCGTTTTAAGTAGTTATAAAGATCATTCAATTTTCTGCTTCTTTAATTCGTTCTTCCTATTTTCATTTCATTCTCAAAGTATTTTGATTATTAAAAGATATGCGAATACAAAACGATTAAAAAGCCATAAAAGAAGAATTTAATACTGTTATGGAATGATTGAGATAAAAACTTACAATAGAATTAA
This sequence comes from Galerucella tenella, assembly GCA_910591685.1. NCBI lineage: Eukaryota > Metazoa > Arthropoda > Insecta > Coleoptera > Chrysomelidae > Galerucella > Galerucella tenella. The sequence goes on along the minus strand of CAJUYH010000360.1, from coordinate 29,922 downwards.
CTGATTTAATAACTTGTGGATGGAGAAATAATGTCCAAATGAAGTAAAAGAAAAATCTCGTCACAGTTGCCGGATACATTATATATAAAAGACTCGACACACAACGCGACTAAGGCACTAGCTGATGACAAATCTGTCTTTATATGCATTACAATCGCGAGTTGAAAGAATATCGACAATTATCCATATCAATATACAATTGCCATACGGACGTGAACACCTTTTTACATTGCAGTCTTTATTGCATGTTGGATAATTAAATTTTTGCCAAGCCGATTTCCCGCTTATTTTTCCATCATACCAATTTTTCAAAACATTTTTATCTTAGAGAATTCTTCATGCACAATTTATTTATTTACTATTCATTCTTATTACAATGTAACGGTCTTAATATTAATATTCAAAATATGTATGTTGAAAGTGGTATAAAATATTTGTTTATATATATGTCTATATTTTCATGTTATAGGATATGGCAGTATTGCTCCGCGGTCAACATGGGGAAAAGTAGCAACTATGGGTTATGCCATTCTCGGCATTCCATTGACTTTGGTATATCTGTCGAGTGCAGGTGGATTATTATCCCGTTGTGCCCGAGGTGTTTTCACGCGAGCTTTGTGCTGCTGTCTCTGTTCAAATTGTGGCTACTGTTGTTACGACGAAAGAAGAATGCAGGTAAAACTATTAATACTTTTTATCTCATTGAGATGTCAACTATTCAATTGCCACTTTATACTATTTTTATTCCTATATGAAAGATAAATAATCATTTTTTATATACTATCGTAATTCAAATATTTTGATTCATTAATTTCACCATTTATTTATTTTCTCTTGATTTTAGGAGCAAGAAAGGCGTATGAGAAAAAAACGACAACAGGAGGAGATGAATCAACTACAAATACAACAGCAATTAGCACTCCACGAACCATTTTATGTTCGAGCCAATGCTTCAACATATCCAAGCTCAGTTGAGATAAAAGCAAGTCCAAAGGACGAAGTGTCAAGTCTTGGTTCTGGTGATAGACCCAATGTCACGATTCTTGCACCAGTGAGTATTTGCTTGGGAGCAATGCTCTGCTATATAGTCGGTGGTGCATTTACATTGTATAAATTGGAAGGTTGGAATTTCATAGGTAAATTATATAATATAATTGTTCTATGCATTGTTAATTTTTATATTAAAAATTTAATTTACTACGATATACATTTTAATTCAAATTTTTATTCATCAAATAGACGCAACTTACTTCTGCTTCATGAGTTTGAGCACAATAGGTTTTGGTGATATGGTGCCGGGCTTATATCCACGCAATGGTCCAATTGACTCGAAAAATATAACGATTTGGTTTTGCTCATGTTATATAATGTCAGGTATGGCATTAACTGCAATGTGTTTCAATATTCTTCACGATGAAATTGTTCATCGTTTAACACATCAAAATGATAAACATGATCATGTTAAACCAAGCTCAAGCATTGATGAACTGACAAATGATCCTTTTGCAATGACATCGTGACAATTTCCATCGAGCAATTATAATAACAGAACTAATATGGTTGATGAAACGCTATGTAATGAGCAGCCAGTCAGTATTTTTGCACATGAAAATGAAATTAATGTATTGAAAGACTCATACAATCAAGTTGACGTTACGAGAGATTACAACCCAATCATTAAATTGGAAGATCATTTGGTTGTGGGACCAATGTCTGCTGTTTATACACTCCCAGAGGTGGATGAAGAAGCTGAGGAGAATACAGAAATGTAATTTGGTCCCAATGCATTTCAATTTTATATATAATATGATCACAATTATATGACTATTATTAGTTTATTGAATTTTGTGACGCATGCAAAGTTTGAAATTAATGTAAGAGTAATGAAACATTATTGCGAATTGAAATTGTTTTAGTTTCACATAATAATTGTGAGAACGAAATATTTACTGATGGAAAAAAAAATTCTTTCTACTTTTTGTGCGCCGTAAAATTGACATTGATATATTTAATGTACATCTCATCTATGTATATTTCAAGTGAATTGATACCATTTAGTGACATTTAGATTATATTGGTTACACACTCAAACAAAAGTCATTTAGCGTTTCTATACGCAGTCTATGTAGATAGTATATGTGTATGATCGACATTTTAAAATAATTCTTCATAGTTATACAGTAAGTGATGTGCATTCGGTTGGAGATTTAAAATGGAAGTAAAAAAAAACAAATCAGTATGTTTTTGTCTATAATGTAAGTAAACAGGAAAACAAAAAGAAGAAAACGGAACGTCTATCGCAATTACGATTAGATGCCATATTTACTAGTTACCAAAGATAAAATAAACTGCCGAATATATAAAGGAAAGAAACAAAAGAATTAATCATTGTTGTCGACTGAAAATCAACAAATTTTGTGCTCAAGAACAATAAATAATGTAAAGTTAAAAGTTAAAATAAAAACAATAATCCACTAAGAATGTTGCGTTTAGAAGGACTATCTGATATGTTTAAATGTTGGTAATATCCCGATTGATGATGCTACATAAAATAATCAAATATTGATAAGTTATAATAAAGAATAAAAACGAAAATGTTATGTTCATGGAACAACCTTGGCACGATTATTAATAAATTTAAGTTTGTCACGTCACTTTTCATTTTTTTTTTTTTTTTTTTTTGATAATTACAGCGTCACTCCGTGCGAAGGCCACGTCTGTATACGTCTCTCATTGATAACTGCCTAACTAAACTACCAACAAACTTCATTAGCGACAAAAATTGTTTATTTCCTTCTTTTTTTTTTCACATATCACGAGCAATAAGAATATGATTGCGCAATATGCTAAGCGTCCGAGAGCTGGAGTAAAGAAAGTGAAAAAAGTTGAAGAATAGCTATAATCACTTCATGTATATTTACGTGGTAAATAAAATAACAATTGAAGTGAAACAGAACTAAAACGAAAGCAAATGCTGTAAAATCTCTGGCACGCTCTTCATTAAAGTCCCATAAACAGTTTCCCATGTGAATTCAAATATAGTTCCAATGAGAATGTTGATTCATTCATTCGCATCAATCTATCCACATCATATTCCATCATGCAGTTTGTGTCATTGTCAGTCTCAATGCTTTTTTCATTCACAACATCAGCCCTATCCATCTCTATTTTTCATTCCTCGTGACTCTCCCATCGCCCACCATTACCCAAGGGAAATATCATGGAATCGTGCGACTGGAACATTGTGAACCGCATGGAATTTTAGCCAAACGCTTCCACATCAGAAAAAAAAAATGAAAGGAAGAAAAAAAACTTCTACAAAAGTCAAATGTCGTGGGAGTAATATTTTTCCGTAACTGCCGAACTAATCAAGATTATCAATTGTTTACTTCCTTCTTTTTATCATTCATATATATATATATATATATATTACACATTGTCATGTAGTTATTTCATGATGAAATTTCAATATGATTACATTTACTCATGTGGAAAAATATATATGTTTGTAAATATTGAATATACTTATAGTCAACTAACAATACCCAAATCAATTTTAATCCGTGAAAATTGTGTGACACGGTGCCTCACTTATAATTGTAATAATGTGACATACGTAGCGTTATATTTTCAAATTTAATTTAGCACTGGATTTAAATACGTCTACATTTTTATTTCCATCGTTAAAATGTTACATTGGATTATTCAAAATTGAATGACTGTATGTTGTCCATATATATATATATATATATATATATATTTATATATATGTACATATATGTATGTATACTATACTGCTTCAATCGTAAAAGTGTCAAATAAATATGATTACACGGTGAATTTAATATGAAGGTCGGTGGTGGCAATGAAATACTCACTGCAAAATGTTTTTACAACTTCACAGTGAAATAATATTATATATCTTTGCGAAAACAAAAAAAATAAATAAATAAATTCATAAATGTAGAAATGTTCAGTGTATATATAACATACATTGGGTGCGAAAAAAAAAAACTTCTTTTGTACAGTTAATTAGAAAGTGCGATGAATTTATTGACTCTTTGGATATTTATAGTCGATGTAAATAATTTGATATGTGACACAATTCTGATAATATCAACAATATAATGAAAATTATAATATAAGAGAGAGATGTCATCATCGATCGCACAACGGCAGCTCTGACAATTCATGTATATATATATATATATATATATATAAATTTATATATATACATATGTATTTATATATATTTATGTATGGAAAATAATATTGAATTACTTACGATTGACTGATTGGAAAAGAAATTATCATACGTAATCATAATTGGCAAAAGATATGCACTGTTAATTGATTTACGTAAAATATCCTATGTAAAATTTTCTTCGGCTCGTAAGTGAAAAATAAACAACAAAGGTGAGAAATAAAAGTGAAGAAAGCAATTGTACATATTATTCAAACAGAAGAGGATATTTAAAAAAAACTAAAAAAAAAAAAGAAACAACGGCAATTCACTGTAAAATATTCACTACAAAAACAAGTCACTATATTCGTCTGTATAATCAATTGTCAAGCAATGTATCGTATAACACAAAATAAAAAGTATTGTCAAAGTCCTGAATGAGATTTAACAATTTTAAGGATAATCACATTTAACGCGTGTCCCATTATAAAACTTGTCATTCGTATAAACCATGTGACTATTGTGTGGATTACGAGTGTATATATTTGCACACTCAATTTTGCCAATGCCCGCAACGACGATTAAATATAATACACAGCTCGACACTATTTTTGTCTTTTAAATCGTTTTGCATTCGTTAAAGTATCCAACATCTGTATTTTAATAGATATTGATCGATTTCATATCGAAAATGCAAAATATTGGCTTTTGAAATATTATAATTTTCAGTTTTCTGCGTTTTTTGGTTGAAATATATTTTCGAATAATCGCGCGCGCGTAGGAATACACAGTAGACTGACCATGCAACAATATATTTGTGGAGGGGATAGAAACCGAAATTACTCGAACGCCTCTCTTTTGCTGCGACGACTATATATATATATATATATATATATTATTTCTTCAACATATTGAAGTGAACGATTAATAAAATAGAGTATGAATGCAAAAGAAAAGGAAAAGTACATAGAAGAATTTGATTTTCCGCATTGTGATGAGTCCTCAAAGTATGAAAAAGTTGCAAAAATTGGTCAAGGCACCTTTGGGTATGTACAGTCGACAATAATATTTTTGTTCGAATTTTGAGGTTGGTTTTCATACAGTGTCTACATTATTCCCAATAAAATATTAACTTTATGACTTCATCAGTGAGGTGTTCAAGGCTAGAGATAAAAAGAACAACAAGAAATTCGTGGCTATGAAGAAAGTATTGATGGATAATGAAAAGGAAGGGGTATGTTTCCGCATCGAATGCACGACATCAAATTGTCACGATTATATATTAAAAATAGTCTGTGAATTTTTAGTTTCCAATTACTGCATTGCGTGAAATCAGGATATTGCAACTATTGAAACACGAAAATGTAGTTAATCTATATGAGATTTGTCGAACAAAAGGTAATTATTATTATTTATGCTCTTAACAAGAATAATTTAAGTATCATTGGAGTAAGACAATAACAGTAATTGTTCATTATTTACGTCTATTTATAGCTACACAATACAATCGTTATCGTTCAACGTTTTATCTTGTCTTTGAATTTTGCGAGCATGATCTCGCTGGATTATTATCAAATGTCAATGTTAAATTCAGTTTAGGAGAAATAAAAAAAGTTATGCAGCAACTACTCAATGGTTTATACTACATACACAGTAATAAGGTAGCCGCAATGGCCATTGAATGTCTTACAATATCATCACCACTCCAATCTCTATTACACACGTATTCTAATAATTATTATTTATTTCAGATATTGCATCGAGATATGAAAGCGGCGAATGTACTAATTACAAAAAATGGTATTTTAAAACTGGCTGATTTTGGTTTAGCAAGGGCATACAGTGTTCATAAAATTGGACACAGCAATCGTTATACCAATCGAGTGGTGACATTGTGGTATCGGCCACCGGAATTACTGCTTGGAGATCGTAATTATGGACCGCCCGTTGACTTATGGGGCGCCGGATGTATAATGGCTGAAATGTGGACGAGGTATTTATATAGAATATCCGATAAAATAACTCCCCCCATCAACTTTATCGTCAGTTCAGAAATTTTTTTCGCCAATTTTAGGTCACCAATAATGCAAGGCAATACTGAACAGCAGCAGCTGACTTTGATATCACAATTGTGCGGCTCCATAACACCGGAAGTTTGGCCAACAGTACAAAATCTTGAATTGTACAGTAGAATGGAATTGCCTAAAGCTCAAAAACGCAAGGTAATGTCGATTTGTGGCATTATGAAATTAATATTGATGATGAAAAGAAAAAAAATCCTGGGAATGAATGCTGCATACAATAATCAATAATTATTTATTTCAGGTTAAAGAACGACTAAAGCCGTATGTGAAGGATGCGTATGGTTGCGATTTATTGGATAAATTGCTTATTCTTGATCCAAGCAAACGATTTGACTCCGATTCAGCGTTGAATCATGATTTCTTTTGGCAAGATCCCATGCCATGTGATCTCAGTAAAATGTTGGCGCAACATAGCCAGAGTATGTTTGAATACCTGGCGCCACCACGTCGACCGGGTCATGTAAGAAATGGCCATCATCCGGTCCCAGGTGGTCATCCTAAAGTTACAACGAGTGTGACTGACAGTGGGTACCAGGACCGCGTTTTTTAAAAGTGATATATATATAAATTATTTTAAATTTGTACTTTGTAAATATGTTTTTGTATTTTTATATGGGGTATATTTTGATACTTGTAATCAATTGAATTGGAAAAAAAATGAATTAATTGAGAAGTATATAAAATTATATATAATCGGACACAAGAATACAGATGAAAAGTGATTAAATGGACAGCAATAATGTTGTACTTTCCAATACTATAGTTTTAATGATGAGGTTGGTACAATTGATACGTTGTTTATTTTGATCTATGCAATAAATAAGTAAATATGATTGTATATACCAATTTTACAATAAAATAACACTATTGAAAAATTTACGTTTTTTACTTTTCATCACTTAGTGATAAGAAAGTATTGTTTTATATATACCAGTTTACAATTCAATAAAATCATAAAATAATATTTTACTGATGGTTTCTAATTAGAATAATTAATGTGTACGGTAGAGAATGAAGTTTGGAAGTCATTTTTTACTTCGGAAAAATCTAATTCACACCAATCAAAAGAAGCGGAAATTTATCATTTTTCAAATGTCATTCTATATCATTTTCGATATCGAGTTGATGGTGCCCTTTAGAACACAGTGATAAACGTATCAATGATACAAAACGAATGTTGAGATGGTAAATGACTTAAAGAGAGGAATATTGAATTGATTTCTCGTATCATAACCATTTGTTGTGATTGAAAAATTCTCATGTGGGCCCGATTGAATTGAAAAAAATGTATAATGGAAGGGAAGACATACCGAATGTGGCCGAACGCCTTCGTTTCGCCGTCACGACAATCTTCGAAGTTCACTCTTATTTGAGAGAATTTTATAAACACTTTCTGCGGTTGTTTCGAATCATTAACACATCAACAAGCAACATAAAAAACTGAATTCTCAATGAAGACTGCTTGTCATCAACGATTGGTGATGGTTGGCGATCGCGACGGGTAATTCTGCACACTCTTCGTGTTATTTTTAAGATAATGAGAAAATTATAAAGTAAGGTTATGATATCATTAATATCTATGCTGATTGTTTGTAAACAGATTGAAAGAACTTTTGCGTCGTCGTCTTGTCGAATGTGGATGGCGTGATCAAGTTAAAATAATTTGTAAAGAATTAATTAAGGAAAAGGGTCGTGATGTTACGTATGACGCAATGTTATCAACAGTTACAACAAGAGCGAGAAGTCTTGTGCCGGATTCAGTGAAGAAGGAATTATTACAAAAAATCAAGAGTCAATTACTTGCACAGGAAGAGAAGTTAAAGATGTAACATAATTTTATATCATACATTCATATTTATTTGTAAAAGTTCAATATTAATGACTATTATTAAAACAATTTTTTCATATAATTAAATTTTTTACGTAAAACAATTATAACTTTTTTTTTTTATTTAATACCAGTATCTGGAGGATAACCAATAAATATGTTTCATTACTGTAATTAAATATAACTAATGACGCAGTATCCAAAAAAATAGTGTTTAACATATATATTCCTTCACATAGAATACTTATACAAAATAAAATCCATCACAATATTATCATCGAATAAAATTTGTAAATGAATTATAATTTGCTGTGTACAACACAAACACGAAAGTATTTCGCAATAACCAATATAAGTAGGGAAGAACATTATAAATATAATTATTTATTATAATCAGGCATTTGATTGTATACTTATATTGAATAGAAAATATGAGGCTGTAATTGGTTTTATTATTCAGTACGAGTATCTGGTCGTGCAAGTTCACGAAGTGGATAAAAATATACTTGAAGTAATATTCCAATATCAATAATTACTTGCAATACACCACAAATTCCAAATTGAATTGGTGCTTCTCTATGTATAAAATAGCATGTTTTAAATGTGTCACCCACGGTCCACATTGTGACCATTGCAAGACTGCAATTATATATTTTAATACATAAACTAAAATATAAATAAATATATATATACTATACAATATATAATCATGCGTTTAATTACCTCATTCCCTCAGTAGATCTTTTGATAAAATTGCGAAAAAATTGGGGCACACCGAGCATTGCTTCAGTTAAAACTGCAAGAAGACCCACAAGCTCCACAAATAACTCAGAGTTTATAAAAATATACATAATAAATCCACCAATAGATCCAAACAGCAACATAAATTGCACGTAGGATTGAAAGTCTGTCCATTTCCAAAAGTATTTAGTGTCGAAATCTATTTAAATTATTGTTATTTCAATGGAACTACATGAATACAAAATGAAAATGACATTCTCCAAAACATAATTAAAATGACGAATGTGTAATGATGATATACTATAGATATATTTACATACATTAATAAATAAAAGAGGATTAGTTTGGTTATATAAATAACTAACCTGTAAATATTCGATTTTTCGCTTTTATTATTTGATTTTTATTGCTGACGTTGACACAAAGTTTCACCATAAACAACATTGTGACAATCATTAAAATACTCTGGAATACAAGTGGCAATTCGTAGTGTTTTCCAAACCTATTGATTAAAATAATTAAAAATCAATAATGAAATATATGTTTGTAATCGTGCAATCGTGTAAAAAACATAATATAATGTGAACAAATACTTACCAAAATAATATTCTTAATGTATTTGCTACGAGAAGGGCTAAACAAACATACAACGAGAATCCAGTTGCATCTTCTGTCCGTTGAATTTCTCTATATTGTGGAATATATGGAATTATTCCACCAAAAATCATCGCTGCTGATGCGATTCCACTTGCCACATCATTAATAGTTATATCTGCATATGAGCCCGACATATTTACAAACTAGTTTGAATTTCGCTCTGTTGTATTGTTCACAAAAACGAATATCACGACATTCACAACATTTTGACAATGCAATGCTACGACAATAAATGACATGTATATGTATATTATATTTTTAGGTTATGTGTCGTTGATTAGTCTTGCCTCGTCAGCATCACCACTGTATTGCACAAAAAACAGTGGATAATTCAATAATTATTTTTATCGTATTTATCGAATTTATTAATTATGATTATACATATTGATCTTCGATATTACAAACATGAAATGAGTCATTCTCAATATTAACGAAATTCAAACACACTTTCGCGCCTAATTTCATAAATGAAAAATAAAACATAATGAGAAATGCGCACGTATTTTATATGTATATCGGTTTACCAACGAGGGATTCACACCGTTACTATATCAACATTCAGTTTTTCCCGGGAAAATTTTTTAAAATGTCCAAGTTCAACGTGGATTGCGCGCGCTATGCTGCCATTTTCTTTTGTATTTCATATGGGCTCACCTGTACTATTAAATATCACTTGACGGTAGTAAACTGCAATGTAAGAGTGTATGTAAATGAAACTGATTTCAATATAGCTATATTTAACTTTATCAGTGCGAAAAAAACAAAAAATTTTTAATGTGAAATTTCACAAGTATATAACCAAAAAGCAATGCCATTTAAGTTGTGCCGATGAATAGTGAGGTTAGAAAACCATTAATATATTTTATTATATTCACAACAAAAAATGAATCAAACGGTAGTTATTATTTTATCAATTATTCGAAATAAAAATTACAGAGACATTGTATTTATTGTAATTTATGTTTCAGATCATGACATCGATTAGAGCACTCAATCACATTTTACGCCGGCGGTCACAAATAATATCTGGAATACCTTCGTTACTATCACCGCATTCTTCCAGCATAAATTGTATTAAACGATACACAAGCCAAAAATCAACATCAGAA
>CAJUYH010000360.1:0-18920 GCA_910591685.1 Galerucella tenella | reverse complement strand
GAAAAAAAAAGACGAAAATAAAACAATATTCCTCCTCTATTATATTTTTCAATATCATTTTTATTCCTTCTAATTTGCAGTTAAGGAGAATACGAAATCTGCATGGTACATGAGCGTAATAATAGCTGGAGTGGGTGTAACTGCATTAGTGTTTTATGCAATATTCAGAGAATTATTCTCGAGTAAAAGTCCGCATAGCATTTATAGTAAAGCTCTTGAGAGATGTATGAAAGATCCGAAGGTAGTTGATGCTTTGGGCGAACCAATTAAGGCATACGGCGAAGAAACTCGTCGTGGCAGACGGCGCCATCTTAGTCACACTGTTTATGAGCACAATGGAAAATTGCATATGAGAATGCATTTTTATATTCAAGGTATTCGAAAACGTGGCACTGTTCATTTGGAAGTTCGTGAGGTAAATTGAATGTCAATTAATTCCTTTACAAAAAAACGTCAATGGTACTTGAAGTCCTCCATCTTCTGCTCATCATTTTATTTCTTATTTTATATTTAGAATGACGCTGGTGATTTTGTCTATCGATATTTATTCATACAACTCGAGGATTTGCTACAGTCCGTCATTGTCCTGGAGGATAATAGAGCAAATGAAAAGGGATTGAATAAAATTGACGATCTATCACCAGTCACTTTTCCCATTACATCGCTTGAGTAATTATATTAATTGTTTCTAGCTATTAATAAGTGTTTATTTAGCCGGATTTGTAGAGCTGATAAATGAAACATAAATTGACTAAACAGATATGACATGAAATTTTACCCTAAATAATCTCAAACACCCTTATTATCCGTTATAATTGTATCACTTAAACAGAAATATTTTTCGCGAAACGTTAAATTTACTTTTATTATAACCAAAGTTATTTTTAATAAGTATAAAAGTGAGAAACGTACATTTGATGTATGTCATAATTTTATTATTTAAATTGAAATTAATTTGCATTATTGGTCATAAATAGATATGTTGACGATAAATGTGTATGAGTTCATCAACCTTTTAAAACTTATTTTCGAACTCCAGTGTATAATTTTGTTAATTGAAATTTCATCGATAATCAATAGATTCCGATGACTCAAATAATACTGCTGTGCCTATGAATAATCCGTATAAAAATAAGAACCTATCACGACATATAACTAATGGGTAATGTAACGAAATAATTTCAACATCTATTGCCTAATGTGGTTATTAAACAGTTATTTTATTTCTTATCAGTATGCTGATGACAATGCTCTGATCATAGTTTACTAAATTGTCATATCTTAAATTATGAAATATAATAATAATAGTTAATTGGAATTCGTTGGTGACGGGAAGCACCAAAATGTGTGTGAAGTAGGGAGGAGAAGCAGACACACCGGCATAATCGTCTTGGACGCATTGAATTATTCCCACAAGTTAAATATCAACGACAGTCGATCACGTACCAGTGCGAGTAGATGACGTTTGCCTTGTCGGTAATACAATGTGCGTTATACATGCTATTGCGCTTCAAACTTATTAACATAACGAGATAGACACGTGAGATTGCTGTTATTCAATGCGAATTCTCAGTAAATGTATATCTAGTGACAATTGCAGTTGAGGTCTCCTATAGACTCGAGATAAATGACTAGCTGTACAATGACCTAAATTTATACAATTTATCTATTCAATTTAATTATAGAGATAAAAAAAAAGACGCTGTGAAAGTGCAATAGACAAATGGATATTATTATGACAATTCTTTTTACTTTGGTATAAAAAAAAATCATAAATATGGGCAATTGTATCAGTTCCTGTTCTTCCAAGTGCAGGAAAATGTTTTCGAAACATCCAGAGGAAACTACAATGTATGAAATTTGTACAAGTCCTGATTGTCCACCAAAACCACCAACTTCATATGATAATGGTTTGTACATATTTGACTATTTGTTTATTATTAATCCATTTATTTTTTCTTTAGTAAATATATAAATAAAGAAAATATATAATCGATCGAATTTTTATTAAAACTTCAAGTCATCTTCGATGTTTCAAGTGTGTAGTACAAGTTTTCATTCTCTCCAATGCACTTGACCTTATCATTAAAACAGGTTAATAATCCCATGAGTAAGAGTTGTAATACATATATATATATATATATGTATAGCTAAACACCGTTTTTCTTCCTACGCGACATTTTTGTATTCAATGATTATGAAATTGCAAGCGAAATTTCTTCACTTTACATTCCCATTAGCGTCGCGCAAGATATATGCATATAGTGAAAGAGTTTTCTATTGATGAATATCTCTATATATGGACACCATAATGTATTTCCGGTTGCAGTAGTCACAGCGATGACATCATCAGCATATTGTGCACAATGCTTCAAGAATGAGATGATAGTGAAAGTGATTATTTCAATGAAAGCATAATCATATATACATACTGAAAAAAATAAGTAATTAATTCACATTAAATACAGAGTGAAAAAAGAATTAAATTGTCATGTTAACGAAAGGAAAAAACAAATGAAAATAATGAAATATCAAAGTATAAATCCGTGGGAACAAAATTGTACACGTGCTTCAAATAGTCGGTAGTGCCATGCAGTGTTACCTTGACTACATGCCGAGAATAGATTAAACTAGTACAGTGTTACTTGCACAAGGAGCACTCTATCGGCGATAAAAACATCCATCAATCGTTTATTTGAGATGCATATTTTCAATATGTTCCACAGTTGCACACGAATATTCCGAAATGTTTTCAATATATTACAGAATATATTCATTCGCCTCATGATAAAATAATCAAATAAATTTATCATTGAGATTAACTTGAAAGTGTAAATACATATATCATCCCATTTGTTTAATCAATTGATTATTTTTCCACAAGATTTAACGTTATTCTTCACCGTGTGTAAATAAATAAACATTGATCTTCTCAGCCAGATGCAGAAGTGCTCTCATATCCATTGAATAACGAGCAAAGAGAAACAAGATTAAAATATAACTTTTATCATTATTCAATCTATTAATGTTTTCCATATGCAGTGGTGGCTTAAATAATTTTTCCAAGAAACTAAAAATACTTGTATATGTGTGCGCTATTTAATTATATATTAAGAACACTCGTGTCCTAGATCAACCAAATGCAAAGAAAAAAAAAACACTAAGTGTGAAAGAGTGTGTTTGTAACATGAATCCTTACTGAAATCTGTTATATGATATATGAATGAAAGGTATATGACGCAATTATCGCACCACATGTTCGCAACTATTCGGTAAGGATGATATCATAGTCTCATTTGAGTGTTGCGTCGAATCTGATTCCGATGGCCTTTATGCAGTCAATGTCGCCGTAAACACCTGATCGTATTAATTCTGTATATACCATTTTTAGACGACAATATTGTGTAAAAAGGTGAGAAAAAAATGTCTACTTCAATGCATTTATTGTGACATAACTGATATTATATATGGATACAACTATTCAAGTATTTATAATATTTCAATCGATGAAATCACTGGTTAAAGTGGCCTTCATGAGACTATTTATCACCCGAATCTGTCTGTTCATGTGTATATATGTATATATATATATACATTGAACGTAAATTTATTCAGCTGATACAAATATTAGCGGCTGCACCTTGGATTATTCTTAATTTCTATCACCGTTGATATAATCCAATGTGGAAATATATTTCTATACGTTGATAATACTGCAAAAACATTTAATTCAAGCGGTAGCGTCATAAACATATAAAGAATAATTATGAGATGAAACAAAACCAGATAAAAAAAAAATTGCTCGTAAATATTATGGCAGATAATTGTCGGTTGTTTATTCATTTGCAGTGAATGCTATAATGCATAAATAATGATTAAGTAATGTGTTTATATATGTCATTAATATTTTATTACGGTGTGTGAGTAGGTAGTAGCATTAAGTGGAAATGACCGGGATGGTCAGACATTGGCAGAACATGCTATATTTATCGTTTTATTGTTTCGATAAATATTTCAAACATAGATAAATATAAATGACAATATTTCCATGAATGGTTTCATTGGTTAAACAATGAGAGTATAATGAAGTTTCTGAAAAAAAAGAAAAAAAGGAAAATTAAAAAAAATAAATAAAACCGATTTGTCAGATGTAACAGATACTTTTTTCCTAAATGGCAAATGACAACATTGTCCTCCATTTAGAGTTAACTATCAAGATTTAATTCCATATCGACAACGATCGGACGCACCTATTACCGATTGGAATTCATTGTATGCAACCACCAGTGGGTGACAGATTTATTTTTTCTTCAATTTATTCGCGCCACACTTCACCTACTTCGCATAACATATAATGTTATATATGCGTTCCATCCAATTATGGTGTGTGACATCGGAGGATTATTGCACATGGAAGTAGGACCTTGAGCCTGTATATTCCTTACAACCCACTGAGCTATTTTCCCTTTTTTTTTTCATTCCTTTATATTTTGCAGGTGCAACCCACCAGATTATCCAATGCACTCATATTAATGTATGATTACGCTGTACGTGCGCAAACCAATGCGTGCGCCTCAATACAAGACATAGATACCATCGATATCTATTTTGAATCTCATTCGATTGTTGATCATCGTTCATGACTGCTCGTGCTCGCGTGTGTCGTTATTACACTTCTCTTTATTCATACATTCACATTATTTTCCTTATTGTCCTTTCGTTTTTGCTCGTTACATTTTCAACGCCCACATACGCGCTCTAAAAACCCACGCGACCAACGTATATATGGATAGAAATAGTACACGTGGCTTATTGTCGTCGTTAATTTCTGTGCGAGTGTATTTCGTGCCAAAAAGACATTTTTGAGCAAACATAAAAAATAAGAAAGAGAAAAAAAAACGCATTACTAATAGAAGAAAAAAATTTCTGTGTTTACAAATTTACATTTACATCACTGAGCGCGTTCTCTTTGATCTTTTTGACATAGGTCTTTTCTCGTATTATTATTTTTTTTTCGTTTTTTGTTCGATACAAGACTAATCAGTGGAGCGCGAGATTACGAGGATGTTTTACAGATTTTATGATCGCTACCGTGCCTTCAACGACCGGCGCTTCCGACCATTTCCATTTAGATTTCATTGTAAGTACGCCAAAGCGAATGAGGGAATATGAGAGAGAGAACGAAGAGAGCATTTATATTTTTTTCATTCACTCCAAGACACCTATACTCATCCATTTACATTTAAGAACCCTTTTTTCACATCATTCCGCCTCTTGCATCCTTGAGTATGTCTGCCTGAAATATATGTCTACAGTTTGAATCGTTTAAATTCAACTAAAAACAATTATTATTCCTGTTTTACTTAATGTAAACACACATACACTACACGTTACAGGGGGTGATTTTGATACGCCTATGCTGACAATAATCAAAGTGGATCCGTTGATAAAGGAAAATGGTGAAGCGCATAGTACTTCGAGATATGAATTAATGGGTCGAGATGGTATTGATGCACGATTAGTTGTACGTCGTGGTCAAGAATTTTTTTTACGACTGCATTTAAATCGTGATTATGATGCCGATACAGATGGAATATCCATTGTCTTCACGTTAGATGGTATAAATAAACCACAATATGGCCAAGGGACATTTGTTGTTGTGCCATTACTTGAAAATAATCATGACGACGAGTTGAAAAATTCATGGCAAGTCACAGTCCATTCAATCGCTACGAGTTCAATAAAAATGAAGGTATATATTCATATATAAATTGGAATATGTTTCATTATTTGATTATTTATACATACAAATATACCATTCGAATATTAATTTTAATAATAATTTAATAGATAACTCCACCTGCCGATACATTAATAGGAAAATGGAAAATAGACATAGACTCTAAAAGAAAAAATTTTGAAGGTGCCATTAGTTTTAGTCTGAAGGAACCATTTTATATTATATTCAATCCATGGTGTCGAGGTAAAAATTATTGACTTTATAAATAATTATTTATTATAATGTAGGTAATAATTCATATATGTATAAGTAATAATCGTATTTATATTTTGAAGATGATGTTGTATTTCTGGATAGTGAAGAGGGACGTCAAGAATATATAATGGCTGATACCGGTTTAATTTGGCGGGGAAATTACAAAGTAATGCGACCAACTGTATGGAAATATTCGCAATTTGAACGTGATATTTTGGATTGTGCACTGTATTTAATGATTGACGTTGGAAAAGTACGTGGTAGATCACGAAATGATCCTGTTGTCGTATCACGCATACTCTCAGCCGTCGTTAATTCACCTGATGACAATGGCGCATTGATGGGTAATTGGTCGGATGATTTTAGTGGCGGTACCGCCCCAACAAAGTGGCTTGGATCGCAAAAAATATTGCAACAATATTGGAAATCAAAGAAACCCGTGAAGTATGGTCAATGTTGGGTATTTGCGGGTGTGTTGGCCACTATTTGCCGAACATTGGGTATACCATGTCGTGTAGTGACTAATTATTCCAGTGCGCATGACACACAAAACAGTTTAACTGTTGATTATTTTGTGGATGCTGAAGGAAAAATTATGGAGGAACTCAACAGTGACTCAATATGGTATATTGAAAAATTATTAAAATTGATTCTCATTATTGTTATTATTATTACTTTTGGTAATTCAAAATTTGTTATAATAGTGGTATTTGTGATGAGATAATAATGTGAAATTTTGTCAGGAATTTTCATGTGTGGAATGAAGTGTGGATGAAGAGAATCGACCTTGGTCCAGATTATGGTGGGTGGCAAGTTATTGACGCAACACCACAGGAATTGAGCGAGGATGTTTATCGTTGTGGTCCAACGTCAGTTGCCGCAGTAAAAAAAGGCGAAGTTTTACGACCTTACGACGGTGGATTTTTATTTGCGGAGGTGAATGCTGATAAAGTATTCTGGAGATATAATGGCCCAACTCAACCGCTCAAATTAATCAGGAAGGATAAATACGGGTTGGTAGATTGATATTCATTTCTAAATTGGAAATATGGATTTTTATTTATCTATAAATATTCTTTTATTAAATATTTCCCACTTCAAGTATTGGGAAACAGATCAGCACTAAAGCAGTTGGGTCTTGGACACGTGAAGATATCACAAATCTGTACAAATATCCGGAATGTAAGTCATTTATAGCTATTAAAAATAATGAAATGGTGGTACATAGAAATTCATATTGTCATGTTGAAAATAATTAATTCACGTTTCCTGTCAGCATCCAATGAGGAACGTGAAGCTATGCTTAAAGCATTACGCCAAAGCGAATCGTTATTTAGTCGATATTATTTGAACGAGGAGTTCAACGATGTCATGTTTAATTTCGAATTGCGAGATGATATCACAATAGGTGAACCTTTCAGGTACACATTTATTATTAGTTATTACACACTTATTATTGATGAATACTGTTTAAATATATGAAATCTTAACTAATATTCAGTACAATTATTCAACAGAGATCGTTGTCAATTGATTATTCATTTTTATTTTTGCAGCGTTGTGTTGCTGATAAAAAATCGAAGCAGTGAATTTTCATATCGTGTATCAGTTATATTGCGAGTGGAAGTTGTTATTTATACAGGGCGGGTTGGTGATCCAATAAAACGTTTGGAGGCTGATCGATTAGTTAAACCAGGTGTGCTTGACGAAGTTCGATTGGATCTATCATGGGAGGATTATGGTTCGAGATTGTTGGATCAGTGTGCATTTAATATTGCGTGTCTTGCATCGGTGAAAGAAACAAATTTTGAATATTTTGCACAGGATGACTTTCGTGTCAAGAAACCTGACATACATATTGAGGTATGAATAAATAAATATAATGGAAAGATAAACGAGCGATAATTTAAAAGCAATTATTGGCGTTTATATATTTAATATTTATTTATCATGGATCCTTTTAAATTTTTCTTTTTCAGAGGAGAAGTGAAGCGATAGAGGATCAAATACTGCACGTAACAGCGAGTTTTATAAATCCACTGCCGATTCCTCTTAAAAAAGGCAAATTTCTTATTGAAGGACCGGGTTTGGTTGAACAATTGAAAATTAAATTAACAGAAAATATCCAGCCGGGCGGTGTAGCAACGTGTAGTTTTTCAATGACACCAAAATTAACAGGCAGAGCCACAATCGTTGCGAAATTTTATTCGAAAGAACTCGATGACGTTGATGGTTTCGTTAATTTTATGGTAAAACCTGCTATGGAAATATCCAATGGATCTCATTACAATTGAATGAAAAAAAAAAACGATTGAAAAAAAAAACAAATAAGAAAAGCAAAAACAAAAACATAAATAATAATATTTTAAATAAATGCAGGGCAGTATTTTTAGTGATATCACTTTCTCATACATACACGCATATATATACACATATATACATACATTTATATATAATTCGGACGATTAAGAATAATTGTGTGTTACCTTATTTAATTTAACCATAAATTATATAAATATTTGATTATTCACAATTAATCAAATATTTATATATCTATAAATTCAATACTCATATTTCAATCTTACTTTTATCTCTCTATATCTCTGTCTCCATCTTTATGATAAATATGAAACATGTAATACGCTTATATATGCTGCCGTTTCACGTCGTGCTGACGGTATGAATTAAAAAATGTGCCACCCGAATATTATTCAAACATGAATAATACAATAATACATAATAAGAAATAAATATTCTTCAAAAAAAACTGACAGTATATATCTTCACGCCAGTTGTATTCATATCATTCTACATATGTATATATAACTAAGAATAGCAATAATAACAATGATAATAATAATAATAATAATAATCGACTACTGGCCCCGGGACACCACACGTGATATTAACGAGTGGCAATCGAGCAAACGCGTTGAAATATAGCAGCAATTATTAAAAAGAAAACAACCATCAGACATAAAAAAAAAACGTCGCGTCAAAGAGGAATAAAAATAATCGAGAAAGCTTCACTTATATATATATATATACATATATATATGAAAGAGTGGAATGACGATGATGGGCTTCATGCTGATACGTGGACATTGATGTCCGACCATGCATATCATCATTCGGAAAATTAATGTTGAAATATACGCGGCGCGCATGAATGATAAGCGGTTTGTATTTGTATTTGTGAAACAGAGATGGATATTGTGTATATACAGAGTGAAGGTGTATTATTCATATATATCAAATGAGAGAAAATGAGAGGGACTATATTATTTGTGATGTGATGTGAGTGGGAAGAGCATGGTCAATGAGATATATCTAAATACATAACTGTGACGCATGATGGACGTCTAGCGGCCGGTGTCTACGGGGGTCTGAATAAGAAGCCTATTTGAAAATGGTAGTGAGATAGTATGTACATATATATGTATATATATCTATATATATATATATGGGGATGGCGGAACAAGGGGAAACGTACAAATGTTCTTTAACCGAATAAGACACCCCGCTATGCGCTATGCATCAACACCCAAAGATCCATCCCATTATACCTCATCAAAATAACAAACACACGTCTTCTATATACCCATTGCTAAACCAACATTCTTTGTTGATGTCGAATTTGGTTATTTATCAAAATTATCACTCACATTTATTGTGACAGCAAAACAAAAAAAAAATTGTAATAACAACGAATGGAAGATATATTGTGTACAAACATTATAATATGAAAAATGTATGATAGCAAAGAAAAAATTATTTATTATTGATAGTTAATACTATCCATTGGATATACAATATGAAATATAACTATATTGAATTGAACAAATAATTTTATGAGAATATTTTGAGAATTATACAGTGATTAATAAATTCATATATTTCTGAAATTATATAACGTTGCATTGAGATAATTCCAACAGATAAATATACACACTCAATTCTCGTACTTTAGTTAAATAATTCTCCAACAGATGGCAGTATAATGTAGATTCACCATATTTAATACATCAACTGTACCCACTATATTATGGCGATTCACATACACATATGCCTTAGTTAGTTGTTATAATCTTAAAGACTCGTATGCTGCTAACCGATTTGAAACACTGATCGCTCCAGCTAAATGCATATATCATATTGAAAGTCATGGAACGTTATGCTATTTCATTTACCAGTACACTATATATTCATACATACACCTATGTATACATATACATATATATTTATATAAATATATATATATATATATATATATATATATATGCGATACGAATTTTTAATTGGCATCGAGGCGACGAAAACAAATCGTACCTTTACGACCACCAGAAGAATTTATATTCGCTGACCAACTGTATATTTATTCTTACGCGATATATAGGTGTATATTCTTATATATTCTACACACATGGTTTTACATACACGCAATGTGTACACGAATATATACCTGTATATGACGAGGAAACCGCAAGTTGATCTCGCGTTAATCAATAGCTCACAATCGCAATGGCATGTCGAGTTTATAATTGCGACACGATCGCTCGTGCGCTCAAGTAGGTTTGAATTTCTTTTCTTTCATAGCACAGAGTCGCATGAACGAGCGAACAAGTATATAGTAACATATAAAATCTCTAGATAGTGTACAGTAGTTTATACAGAAAGAGCAGGAAAGAAAGTAGGAAATATATATATGTATATATATATATTTTAATAATGCAAGTAGAGATTATTCGAATTAAAGCTTGGACATTCATTATTTCGTAATGTCATCTGTGCGAGAACACTCTCTCGGGTCGTTAATGAAGTCGTTTGACTTGTGGTTAGCTGATATAGATGAAAACTCACTCGTTCATATTTTCTTGCATATACGACTTATACTTTATATTGTATATAAATATATAGGTATATAGAGATATGGGTGTAACGTTCACGCGCACGTAAGTCAACCGAGATCGAGTACCACAACAATCTTTAATCGATTGTCTCGCTTGAAAATTAATTGACGCCATTTACTTGTAATTGCCCGTCAGGCAACACAATCGCAAACGATATATTATTTTATGATAAACATATATACGATTTTACGTATGTATATGCCTACATGAATGTACCTTATATATATATATATATATACGTACATATGTATATATAATTTATACAATTATTTAAAAATAAAAAAATAACAGTTCAAATGGATTATATCTTTTTGTAATCGAAACTAGTTCACTCTGTACAATAAATTTTACATTTCCTAATGAATTTTTCTATGCAATTATTTTATTGCTTTTATTGCTATGTGCCTCTATAGATGTGTAAGAAGTCGAATGTTCGTCAATGAGAGAAGAAAGAAAATATTCGTTTATAAATGCATGTATTATTTATGCATGAAATATTTGAGCAGAATGGAGACAAATATATTCGTGATGGTCGTTCACATTTCTACTGATCTACGATAGGAAAGTATATTGAACATTCCTCAACAGAACCGCACACGCACGCACACACACACACACACACATACACACACCTGCACGCAGTAAAAAGTTGACTGAAATAAACCGAGCGATATAATGAGACAAAAGCGAGTGAGAGAAATATACAAGACAATGAAAAGAAAAATAAACTGTACAGAAGAATAAAATAAAGAAGAAAAAAAAAGGGATCAGCAACGAAGATACAGCCGGCAGATGTGACTGGACGATTTGTCGGCCGACACCTCTTCGATCTTGGGCTTTTACAAACCCCACAACACGACCATACTATATGCTTGTTATATGGCGACGGATTAAGCATTTCGTCGAACTAAAACCATATATATATATATATATATGGCAGGAGTGGACATAAAATCGACCTATTCCTCGTGACTAACTAAACCCCTGTGCGCACACCCGCGTTTGTGTGACCGAGAACAATATATATAAAGAGATGTGGTGGTGCGATTACAGATGATACATGTCTTTTTATTTTATTCGTTTCATTTCTTCTCTCTCAATTTAATACACCGCACCCTCTCCTTCCAAATATCTTCTCACTGTGTATGTAAAACTTGCGCGTTAGGTATATCCCACACACCCACTCTGAATATTTTTGTTTATAAGGCCGCCATATTCACATATATATGTCCGTATAAGGGAAGAAAAATACGTGAATCGGCTTAAAATCATATATTACGTCGTGATGTGTCCAACATCATATATTAAAATTATACGAATTTTACACGGTAAAAATTAAACATAAATTTAACATGACGAATTATGGACAGATAGGGCTATCATACACATCCGTCAACATATATATATATACATGCGTGTGTGTCACGTGAGTATTGAAAAATAGTTTATAACAGATATACCCGACGAATTGGTTTTAGGGGTTGAACTATTTGCACGGGGTGTTACCATGAGTTTGTCTAAATAAATCATATATAGGTGTGTGTTTGTTTTTATATATATATAATTTTGGGCTGCGGACGACTAGACAAGAGAAAACGGACGAGAGAGACATTGGAGTGAGTGAAAGAGCCGAAGATATATAAAGGGATGAAATGTGAAAAGGGATCGAGCATTCACCTCATTACACATTCACCCCAAGAACAGCGAACGGGCTGACTGAGTGACTGACTGACTGACTGACGCGTCTCTACACCCGACTATAGTCTCATCCTGTCACATATATACAATTGTTACTAATACAAGTGTATATATATATATAAGATATTGTGCATATTTACATAAATAGAGTATAACAACAATTTTGCGTTGAAGCGGTTGGATCTTTTGGTCGTGAAAACTCGCGTCATTTTGCACATATATATATATACGTATATATACATGTATGTATATGTGAGTGTGTGAGTGTGTTTCTATAAAGCACATTGTACCAGTGTTTCTGTTTGTGTATACACATTACTACTACTACTACTACTACTGCGACTACTACTATTACTATCACCCTCGCCTTCAATTCAGCATCCCCTAATTCCTAATTGCCGCGCGATCCCCTGCCAGCTAGTCACTTTACCATAATCTCCCGGGTAATAGGGTTCTCGAGAGTAAAGTTGAGATATATAGAGAAAGAGTGACAGTATTATAAGAGGGGTGTATGTAACAATTGAGGGTGGGTGGATTGTGTAGTATATGTGCGTTTATGTCTTATTTATACGTGGAATTTAATAAAAATGAAGATATAGAGTCTGTGTATATATACATGAAAGTATTTTGTAACTAATAATTGAGTTTTGTGTAATATTGAAACCTGGACAATTGTTTTTTTAATTAAATTATTTTTTTTATTAATTTTTTAGTTGCAATTGAATGTTTATTGCGTTTTCTTATTAAAATGCCGTTGACAATGATATTTTTGTATAATTAATAAATTAATGGACATAACTGAAATTATTTTACTGTGGAATTTGATATAATAAATACAGGATACTCTTTGCATTATTATTATGTGTGTAATTGAAGATTTCAATTGTGCTTCGGTGAGTTGAAGTGGAATACTCCATACGATCGAAAGATTATAGATATATATTTGTTTATGCTTAAACTATTAGTGGTGATTATATATTTTTCTTTTTGATTCGTCGACATCAGCGTCTAAGTGTGTTGTCAGGAGGGTGACGTGTGTTGAATGCTTGTAGATGTGAAAGAGGTGAAAGACATACAGATAAGAATTTCATGGGTGTGCGTGTGACGATCCGCCTTCTCGATTTTCGCGCGCGCGAACAGACGCATTTCGCTCTAGACGCCGGGTAAATTTATTAGACCCCCGACGTTGAAGAGACACTTCTTTTTCCGGTGCGTATGGGGTGTAAATATCCCGCTGGGATCATATCCGCTTTATCATTTATTTTGTCTCACCTTTTTTAGATTTTTTTTTCTATTCTTTCTTTTATCCTATTCATTTTTCTTTCGTTTTTTCGTAGGTAGATACATTCATATTTCTTTTACATTTCATATAAATCTATATTTATATTTCATTTTTGTATTTTCTGAGAATCGCAAAATATGAAGATTGTATACGCAGTTATTTTAACACTATATATATATATATATATATATATATATATGGGCGTATAAAAGTCATAAAATTTCATTTATTTCGTCGTGTTCCACCTCGTTTCTATATAGATTATATATTCACGCTTCTTCGACATAATAATCATGAACGTGTGGTCTGATGCTCTCATGCGACCCACGATCGTTTGGCCGCAATGGCGGCTGACAATTTTTTATTCACTTTATTATTATTTTCATTTTTTTTTTTCCTGTTTTTCCATTCATTTGTGGTTGAGGAATCGTGCGCCATAGCGTCATTTAAACGTTTCTGGGGAATATAAAATGACGTTGGACAACAGAAGATACATATATATATATATATATATACCTATATATATTAGTATATATGATATTTATTTATTTTTATATTGTTTAACATTGCCACAAGAGACAAAAGTAACGAAGGGGTGGGTGATCGTCTCAGTATTAAATTGACCCGGACAAATCGTTGTATACAGCATATACCGCAAATGTCTGCGCGTCTATTCTTGTTCAATTGGCGTTTTTCCCAAAGCTCGCCACAACGACGACGACGACGACATCAACGTGTGTCTCTAGTTTACTTTTACCTATATACCCAAAGTATATTCATAAATGAGTGCTCGTAAATACACGCTATACATACATGAATATATATATACTATGCACGCCATAATTGCATCAACTGTCTGACGTTTGTGTCGACTGTATGAAAGTCACGAAATATCAAAGTGATATTTACCATTTCAGTATATACATATATACCAGCAGACTTTTTTTTTTATCATGGATTTATATATTGACATGACATATTCTCTGCAAAATAATAAAATTAAATGAAGTAAAATAAGAAACATTAGGTAGGTATATAAATCAATATGAAATAAATAAATATTGCAAAAATGAAAATTTTTAATTTCAATCATACAAGTAGGCATTATTAACTACATTATAATATAATTTACACGATTTGTATTCGTGTTGACATACACGCACAAACACACACGGACATATACCTATGTCATCATTATATTATTATTCGGAGTTAAACGATTTTATTAGATAAATAAGAGAACGGCGCGTATATATGAGGGACGAAAGAAAAATACATATATACATACAAACTATCTTTTGTATTTCCTCAAGAAATAAGTTTTCTACCAACATATATGTATATATATATATATATAATATAGATGCAGAGTATATTTATCCCCACGGGAGAGATTCGACTCCCGGTTTGACATCGAAATCCCGTGACGTATCTAATTGGGGCCACTTTAGCGACGGGGCGGGTTTGGATAGGATGAGCCGTAAGCCAGTGAAGGCCGCGCGCACCGTGCACGAGATCACCCTGGGCTTATAACTGCCGGCGAATATACTATATATATATGCATAGATAGTATAGGTCGGTGGCGCAAGCCCCTTTGCGCTCATCGTCTCTCGCACACTCTCATTTTCTCTCTTGTTGGCTGCGAACCACCCCCAAGTCGGTTAACCGTTGTCCGATACTTATATATTATATATATATATAGAGAGAGAGATTGTGCGAGAGGCTCTCCACACAGGCACACATACACACACTCGCCCTTAACATATATGTATACGTAAGAGTACATAGATATAAAGTGTGGTGAAGAGAGAAAGATAAAGATATAGAGAGTGGATGAGATGGGATATATGTATACATGTATATCTGCGAGTGAATCCAGCGTAAATAATGTCGATTATCTTCCCTCCCGGCAATTGTTTTATCGACCGAATGTGTGTGAGTGTGTGTGTGTGTATGAAATCGTCTAAAGTGAGTAGAGGGTGCAGATAAAATAAAGACAAGGAAATTGTGTATATGTGTATATTATTTTCTTGCTGGACCATGTGCGCACCCATACAATGTGGTACATATATTTATGTTGTGGAATATATATATATATATATAGATTGATATAAAACGGCGTAAAGAAAATCCCTCGTAAGTATATAGTATGAGAAAAGAATAAGGTTTTATTTTTTTCGTTTTCCTGCGTGTGCTCAAGTTCCGCTGTGATTTAGTCTGGATATAATACGTAGTAAATTGTTCAGATAGGTAGGAAAGAGTTTCTTTTTTTTTTTTTTTTGTTTCTTCCAAGAATGAAGAAATTCGATTACGATAAATGATTGTATTTATTTTGTTTTCCTTTTTACGTAAATAATATTTATTTTCAGTTTTGTACTTACATTTTTGCAATTAGCATTTTATAATAACAGAGGTTCAATAAAAAAAAAAGTTAGGTGATATTAATAGTATATGTATGTGTATGATATTGGGAACTCCCTTGGTCCCAAAATTCATCTGCCCACGGTAATATTACGACGATGCATTTAAACATCAACTCATTCATTTCAATAGAATTTTTTGCCATCGTCAATTATTATACTGCTGTATATGTAACGTCTCTTCATTTTACTTATTATACGTTTCTTTCACACGCCCCTTATACTTTTCTTAGTTTCCTTTTGCACAAGCATCAATAGCACCGACATCGGGAAACTTGCTCTGTTAATAACACGCTGATCCATCTCACATTACATATACATACATGCCACTGAACGTCTCTTGTTCAACTTGCCTTTTAAACTTATAACAAAATATAATTTCCTTTTCGTTCATTTTTTTTTTTTTTATAAAGTACCACTGATCTCTTCTGAAAGCTGTCATTTATTTTCTCAAGCGATATCGTTCACGAGCAATTTTACTCTAGTGATTATCGGATTCCCTTGTTTTTCCCATTTGTTTTTTTTTTTACACGAAACCATCATGGTAATTTCTTCATCCACAAAACGTAGCGAAAAATTTCTGTAATCATAGATAATTTCTTGGGTTACCAGTCGTTACACGCGCGCGTAACTGAGAGATGAGGGTGCGACAAAGAGATATAAATAGAGTGAAAGAATATATAAAAGTAAGAGAGAGGCAGTTCTCCGGAAACATGAAGAAGCGCATGCGCATAAAAAGCAGATGGCGTACGCCGAGACTTTAAAGCAGTTTTATATATTTTCTTTTCGTCATTAATATATATATATATATTGCGGGAGAATGAAAGAGAAAAGAGAGAAAAAAAGTGGAAAGAAAAAAGAATTAAAGAGTGAAGGGTGGACAGGA
This sequence comes from Galerucella tenella, assembly GCA_910591685.1. Classification (NCBI taxonomy): domain Eukaryota; kingdom Metazoa; phylum Arthropoda; class Insecta; order Coleoptera; family Chrysomelidae; genus Galerucella; species Galerucella tenella. Next base: position 1,729 of record CAJUYH010000360.1, on the reverse strand, counting down.
CGCGTCCCTGCAATGCTTAACGACTAAATAAGTCCTCCCAATTAAAAAAGTCATTTCGATTAGAGTCCCCATGCGGCAGTTTGCCATCGTAACTATATCCTCGAAGTGTATATAGCAAAGAGGGGTTAAAATTCTCTTGTGTGAGCACCAAAGCAACGTCAACATCCTCGCCCGAAGCATTATATTCACCATACAAATATATACCCATGCATATACTAAAAAATTGTGTCGTAACTGAGAAAAATAATAAATTACTACATCGAATAATATGCAGATAATGATAAATGTATTGTAAAATCTCATAATAATAATAATAATAATAAGAACTGAAAGAAAAATAAATGCGAATATGTATAAAATACGCGTGAAATTATATTTGATAGATTGTAATACATTATACATATATATAAATGTATATATTTATCTACACCCTCGTAGTTGCCGCCCTCGTCGACATAATCGCGTAACAATAATGGCGCCCGTGTATACCTTCTTAAAACTTGGTTCTTATATACAATCGCCTAATATATACCGTGGATAATGAAAGCCGGAGGGAAGATTGTGATAAACCCGGATATAACCACTCAACAAGAGTACAAGAGTGAGAAAGAGAGGCGCGACATTATAGTTTGCCACTCGAATATTTTCAAACAGAATCATTATTATTTTTACTTGGAATCACTATGATAATCTGCTTGTAAGGAGGAGTTGAATATTCTTATCTGGTTGAATCGAGAAAAAAAAAGGATGAGAAAGACGGTGATCGAATGAGTACCTAATTTGTATTTAAATGTATATAAATATAGGTGTGTGTGTGTGTGTGTATGTCTGTGAATCCCTAACAAAGCGAATAATATAGGGAAAAAGAGATAATAAAAAAAGGGAATAAAAAGAAAAAATATTGTATTCACCAAAGGAGTTGTGGAAAAAATTCCAGTGGACAATCGTCGGCATAGGTTACAACGTGTTTCACACGTCGAACGTTTCGCCCACGTTCCGAAATAAAAAAAAAACATGTATATATATAAATATATAATGCTGCATTAGAATAACAAATAGTGGCCTGGAATACCCAGCGCCCGCAAACCACAGGGAGCCGACGAGCATCCGCATTTGCGTGTTTGACTACATATATATGTGTGTGTGTATCTGTCGCGCGCAAAAGAAAGAAAAGATAAAGAAAATCGTCAACGACTTTTGAGTGAGAGTATATTATACTTATGAAATATAATATACTAAAAACATGTGGGTACCTTCAGAATATTATTTGCCGAAATGCACTGAAGATATAAGGATTATTGAAAATTTAAGAATAAACACCCATAAAATTTCCCTCACTAAAATAACATGAATGGATATATACATTTTTCAATTTAAAACCTATCCAATAAATATAGTTTACAACTCGTCGTTATAATATTTCCTCACACTCAAATTATCATATATATATTCAATAAAAAATCAAAAAAACTCCATCAAAAATGAATAAAAAAATAATCAAAAATAAATAATCCATATTGTTAAAATGCATTAAAGGAATTTGCCTGAAAGGCACGAGCCTTGCACAAACACACAAGTCAAGTGCGTGGCATTGAAAAGGGTAAACAAAACGTCAGACGATACGAGAGCATCAACAGCGAGAATGCTTCCATATCACGTACGCACATAACGAATACACACACACACACACACACACATATGCATGAACATACTGCACATTAGCATTTGA
>CAJUYH010000359.1:45825-78503 GCA_910591685.1 Galerucella tenella | reverse complement strand
GGGGGACGCCCCCTCTTTTTCATACCTCTTGTTGACATCCTGGTGGTCAACTGTCAATCAGTAGCTAAAATACACGTGGTAGATTAGGAAAACAAACCTGTATACAAATGCGAATGTCAAAATTTTACTTAAAACGATTCATGGTCGTTGTCCGATCTTTTCGCCATAATAATCGGGTAGGTCACGTGATAAACAACATAAAATACATTTCGCACTGTTGTAAGATAACTTTCATGCCTTAATATCATCTCTCACGTAATTTGCATCTTGTTTTATCACGGAATATGACTAATTTATTCAATTCACTAAAAAAATCACAAAATAGTTAAATGACGCGTATCGCGAAGCGAAAAAGAACACTTTAACAACCGACGCATCCAGCGTTCCTATTGGTCGATCACACGGCCGCCATGACAACTTGCAATTATAATTGATATCTTCATTGAATTTTAGTAGTAACACTTCTTTTAAACACTTTTCGATTCCTCACTAAAATTTTATTGCACAAACAAAATTATAAGGATTATAAACTGTAAAACTTTTGATAAAAATTGATTTTCTTGATGTGCTCAGACGTTCAGTCCAAGCTTTCAGAAGTGACTCCAAACAAAAATTGAAGATGTCGCTGACATAGCGCCTAACGCTAAAGTGAAAGTTCTGCAATAAAAACTATTGAGATTGAAAGATGTTGTAAAATTATTAGTAGACGGGTAGTTTTTAAATAAAGCTAGGGTATAAATTTTGACATACACTTAATATTTTTCAAAAATTTCAACCATTTCCGGTTATTACCGGAAAAAGAGAAGGATAGCAGACTGGAGTGAGCATAATGAACGCCGACGCAGTAGCTACCATAAACCAAAATGGCCGAATGACGGAATAGTTGTCAACCAACATTATCGACTCGTTATGTAATCTGTGGACTCGTTTAAGGGTTTTATTAAACATTAAATATTTGTTTCTTTCAGTTTTCGTTACAAATTTTGTTTGGGAATAGGTCGCATAAATTTTAACATAAATGCAGGCTATTGGAAAAATACAATTTGACAATTCATTAAGTTAATGCAGACTCTTTATTTGTCAGATATCCTTTTAAACGAACGTTCGTGTACAAGTATCTAGCCGACAAAGCCTGACCGAACAAAAAAATATATTGAATTTAGTAGTAATTCTAATTATTAAAACCAGAAAAAATGAATGGTCCTTTGAAAATGTATCGAACGAAACAAATTATTATACACGATCAACAAATTGAAATCCCGAAATGCATGTATGGTATGAAAAATATACACTCGAAAGACTCCAAAGAAATTGTTGGCCAGTCCACTGATCACGTTTCAACAACGGATAAGAAATCTACGATTTTAGAGCAGGTTAAACAGTTTTTAAAGGTTTTATATATTTTCATTATTATAAAAGTGTATAAGTGCTTTTCTAAAAACTTTTTAGCAGTCTATAAGCCCCTACTTACCCTAAATTTAACAAAATCACCTGGCATGACAACACACTTATCAATTTTTGCGAACAACTGTCAAATAACTATTGGAAGCAAAGAAGGAACTATTAATGTTTTCCTGTTGACTTTTCTATGTCCTCTTGTCTGTTTTTAAGTGCTTTCACATCTTACACTTTCCAATCTATCAATATGTGTACTAAATCTACTTTTTAATCCTTTTATGTATTTTGTTTTTATTACTTTTTAAGAATACTTTATTTATTAATGATTTTTAATTTAGTCCAGTAATCAAATTCCTGGCATGGCAGAACTAGAAGCTAAACAGACAGAAATCTTGAAACAACTTGGTAATCTAAAGAAGCAAATTATTTCTATTAAATTGGACCTGAAAAAGAATGAAACCAAATCAATTATTTCAAATAGTACAGATTCTAATGATGCATCAGAAAGGGTTAGTATGAAGAATTCAAATTTGCACCTAAATTCTAAATGTAGCTTTTATACTATTTTGGTTCTTTGTAGTTGATGTTTATAAATTTCAAACTACAAATAGAAACATTAACTGTATTTTAATTTGAACATCAAGAAATATCTTGGTACTGTAATAATTATATCAGAATCAAGGTTTTATGAGCTATTTAGTAAGCCTCAACTCTTTGTATTCTAAATTTGAATCTATCTACTTTATTTTACAGCAGTGACATTTAAATTACTAAATATATGTTGCGTTGAATGGAGAATTTAGGTGCCATGTGTTACGTTCTTTTTTCACAAGAAAAAAATATATTTTGGTTATTTTGTTACATCATTCGCACTTTTGTTGTGGTACAGTTATTGTCAAAATATTTATAGACTATTATCAATAAATTAATATTAAATATACCTATCTTTTACAGCTTACTGATCTTCCCAATATTGTGATAAATGCAAGTCCAACAAATCCTCCACATTCTTTGAGAAGTCTTCAGAAAATATTTCAAAATAAACTTGATTTACAATTTACAACCCATTTGCATTCTTCAGTTCCAGAGTTGACTGAGAGTGCAAAAGAATTGGAACAGTCCCTTTTAAGTCATACCTCCATCTACAGTGCACCAAAATTGAATATAAAGTTGATATGGAAAAATGGTAAGAATTAATTTATTTTTCATTCAAACAAAAAATACAGATGCACGCTAGTCATATTATTGATTTGAAATATTTTAAAAATAAATCAGCAAATCTGAGGAGACTAGAAAAATTACACTCTGTAGTGAGATTATATGTAACTTTGTTGCTGACTAGTGATTATAGTGTGAAAATTATTTTTGTTAGTGATTACTGTTAAATTATTTCAGATTAACTAATACTATCTAGTATCATATTATATTATTATATCATATTATTTTGAATTACCCTCAAATTACTCCATATTATCTAATACTACCCTTTATTACCCAATTGATTACCTTGGAGTATAATCATTTCTAGAATTGTCCGAGATTTTTTCAAATATACTTTGATCATCTAGATCATCTTAGATTGCCTACAGCATATTTTTTTCTATAAATATAGTAATTTATGAAATAACTCGAAAAAAAATGAGAATTTTTTAACAAAATCTGATTGAGTGTTCCGAGCCATCTTACAGGTGCTGATTACAGCTACGTCACACTAAGCAATTTTGTAGAGCTTGCAATACCAAGTAACGCTTTGGGCGAGTACTTAGAGTAAATATTAAGAGCTGAAATTTTCAGGGGATTCTTTTTTTTGGACATTTCCAACAAAATTTGGAGTCGGTAACGAAAATAAAAAAATAAATACCAAAAAGCACTCTAATATACATAGTAGCAAATTCGTCTTCTATGTTTGTTATTTTAGTATTAACAAAACAATTAATAATAAATTCCCGAGTAAATTCCACAGCAGAAATATAACAGTATATTACTGAACCGGTTTCACCAATAACATTTTCATCATCAAGAGTAAATTATAGAAATTGATATTGTTTTTTAAATAACAAACCAACTTAGTGGGTATATGGGCGTACGCAGGGAGGGGCAGGGGGCCCCCCTGCTTCTCAAAAGCCGTTAAAAATGTTCCTGATGGTGTTAACAATAATTTGATATTTCCTATTTGAAAAATACATTGTAAAATACTTGAAAATTAAATTAAATGTAGAAAATGTAATAAAAAAATAATGAAGGGAGGCTTGCAAGGCTTTATTCCCTTGCCTTGGGTGGTCGCTGAAACTACCCCGGCATGCCCCCCTGCTTCGATTCCTGCGTACTCCCCTGAGTGGATGACCATTAGTTGAATATTCATCAGTATATTCACAGCAGGATTTGGTTTTATTTTTATTCTCCTGTTTTAGTTGGTATCAACCCAGAACTAATAGTATCCCGAGTTCCAATTCTTGGAGAAGCAAATATAATTAGGTACTTAACCCGGATAACCGACTCATCTGTTTCCTACAGCTCCGATCCAGGAAGTGTAGAAATCGACTCAATTTTAGATACATCTCATCTTATTTTAACATGTAAAACCAAAACGGAAAGAGCTGGTTATCTTGTATCATTGAACAAGTCTTTAGGGAAGGAGCAATGGTTAGGAGGAAGAATTAGTGCTAGTGTGGGAGATATTGCTGTTTACTCTGCTCTTAAACAGGTTTCAAATAGTAGCGAGATTAAAGCGAATTTAACGAACTGGTTTCAAAGATGTGAAATGGTTTTATGAATAAGTTTTAAAAAATAAATATACATTTTTGACTTGTTATTGTGTTACATTTTCAATTTGCATTGCCGGAAAGTAACTATCATCTTACTGGATATGGTAGTGCTGACATTTTCTAGTGACATTTGTCAACCTTTATCATATGATTAATGATTATTCATACGACAGTGGCCTGTTAGACAACGTAAGTAATGTCCGTCATGTATTCTAGTCTAACACTTGTATGGAGGCATTCTTCAAAATATGTATGGATGAAACCATGGAGCTAGTATTAAGAGGAGTCGCTACGCCTGTCATAAAAGTGGTATCGGTTTCGCCATTTTACTACCACTTCTCTGTCAACTTGACATTAGTATTGTTTTGTGGATGTGAATTGGGTATTTTTGGATTTTCTTTTTGTTAGTGTCTTTTTTTCTATTTTAATAATTGAACAATAATGGTTCCTTGTGCTTCACGAAGTTGTACAAGTAGAGACAGTGTAAATACGAAAAAATCATCAGGAACAACATATCATAGGTTAGTAAACAATCCGAAAAGGACTGTACTGGAATATATTTCTTTGTGCTTCAATAAGTTTTATTTAACTTCATATTATATTTAATGTTTGTAGATTTCTTAGAACTCCTTCAATAAGAGATATGTGTTTGAAATTTGTGAAAAGAGGTTCTTGGCAGCCAACAAAATACAGTGTTTCTATATTATCAATTTCATCTTGTCAAAATGACGATAATGTGCACTTTAACGAAGAAAACCACCTCTAATCAAAAATTCAAAAAGCCGCTACGCTATACCTAGGTGAAAAAGAATTTCACCAGTGAATATATTTTTATTGATTGAAAATTTAAATAGTCCGGCTCTGCCGTCGACGCCATATTGCTAACATCACAATGTCACTCATGTGATACCACTTTCCTATTATAAGATAGTCGACTGTATCATCTCCTCTTAATAGTAGCTCCATGGATAAAACCGAATTTGCAGAACCGCGTATTACAAAAGGTTCCATAATAGGTAGTATCCTATATGTGTGTGTTCAGTGAGTCTTGGCCTACACCTGCCGATATAAAGGAGATGTCTCCTAGTGACCTGTCCACCTTCCTGAGAAGGACAGGATGGACAATGACCTAGGAGGACAACTCCTCGGGAGGATGTACAATGGGTCACATGTGGCCTAAGTGCTGTGAGCCTACACACCCCCCCTCCCTACTCTACAGACAGATGTGTAACAAAACTGTTTTTCTAAACGAGTAAACCAAAAAATAGGCCAGAATATAACAAAAACATTGAAGAACGTGTCACGGGACACACGGTAAGAACTTTAGTTCCTTTTAAGCAATAATCAAATTTTTTGAATCAATAAATAAAAACATATATATTAATATAAGAATTTATTTTACTCTGGACTTCATTTTAACAATCCATATATAATCGATTATTTCTAATCGATCAACAATAGATTAAATAGTCGATTAATAATCGATTATTATCAATCCTTCATCAACAATCGATGAATATTCGAATATTTCCAATCGACTAAAAGTCGATTGTTTCTAATCGATTATTATCAATTGATTAATTATCGATTATTTTTGATCGATCATTATTAATCGATTATTATTGATCGATTAACAATCGATTATCATTAAGTTGTAGAGTAGTAGATGAATATTTCGTTAGAAAATTCAGTCCTCGGCTTTTTTCTTCAATCTATCGATTTAAAATCTTTCCAGCATTTTTTTTAGTTTAAAACGGACGTGCGTAACTGTAAGGTTTATCTCCCAATCGATTTTTATACTATTATACAGGGTGTCCCAAATAAGAGTGACTGATTTTAAACATAAATGCCCAGCTTATTAATTGCTCCAAAAAGATGGGGTTTTCACTAGTTCATCAAAGAGATTTTTTCAGGCTTGGCTGGCATTTCATCTCATCAACACAGGGTGATTCACTAATGTTGGTCAAATTCAAAGGGGAAAATATGTATTATTTTGAACGGAACACCCTATAATTTTCAATCTCATTCGAAAAAGCAATCATTGTCCTTTCCAAAAATTTATAGTTTTCTATCTTTTGTTTCATTAACAACAAAGATATTCGAGGTTTCATGTAGTAGTACATTTTTAATCAGTAGTTTTATAAGAACGTATTTTGATGCTTGGAATCAACTCATGCTGTGACCGTTTGACGGACAAAATCATTTAAGTCGGTTTCATGTAGTATGCATTTTCAATTACGTAAATAATTGCCAACAAATCTGACAAACAGTTTATTTGGTAAGAAAACATTATTCAATACATACGTATAAAGAACGAAGAACAAAAAAGTTACAATAAATGCTGCATATGCCTACCCTCTTCGTTTATGCATAACTGTATTTAAGCGAAATTTCAAATTTTCAAATGAATTTTCCAACATTTCTTGCGGAATGTTTCCAATAATGTTCCTGATATTATTTTTAAGTTCTGCTAAATTGTTAGGCTTAGGATTGTAGCACCTATCCTTCACATATCCCCAGAGAAAAAAATCTGGGACAGTTAATTCAGGAGACCGCGGTGCCCATTCAATCGGTCCAGCTCGACCTATCCACTTATCATTAAAAAACGTTTTTAATGAATCTCGTGCTATCAACGAATAATATGTGGTGGTGCACCGTCTTGTTGAAAGTAAACGTCGTCGCTAATTCCATCTTGAACTAGTTGCGGATAAAAAAAAAGTTTCCAACATATCCGTGTAATTAGTACCCGTCACTGTTGGTTCCGAAAAGAAAAAAGGACCATAGACTTTTCGCTGAGATAATGCACACCAAACGTTTACTTTTGGACTATCTCTCTGGAATTCATTAAAAGAAATTGGTTTTCGAGAACCCCATACTCTACAATTATGTTTGTTACACATGCCATTAATGTGAAACGTTGCTTCATCAGACATAATTAATAATGAATTGGGTTCGTTTCTTAATAAGTCAAGTAAAGTCTCACATACCATTACTCGTTTTTCATAATCTGACTCGTACAATTTTTGATAAGTCTGAATTTTGTATGGAGTTAGTTTTAAAATTTTTAGACATCTTTGAACGTCACTCTTGCTAAGCTCTAAAATTCCAGCAATTTTTCTAATTGAAATTTTATGATCGTTATCATGTAGCACTTCATTAATTCACATCAACTTGTTAAAAAGACCGTCATTATTTCTTGGTTTTTTTAAGTGTGCAATGCAACTAGTTCCGATAAATTGTACATACCATTTTTCAATTATATTCACCGACGGCGGATTTTTCATAAATTTCCTTCTGAATATCCTCCTTGTTTGGATTATTGATTTAGTTTCTGCATAAATTATTACAGTTTGAGCTTTTTCACTCACTGTATAGATCATTTTGAAACCGACTTATATGACTTATCAAAATTACTATTGTCAAAATTGCTGATTTTGTTGTTATGCGTCAAACGGTCACAGCATGAGTTGATTTTAGGCATCAAAATACGTTCATATAAAACTACTAATTAAAATGTACTACTACATGAAACCTCGAATATCTTCGCTATTAATGGAACAAAAAATAGAAAACTATACATTTTTGGAAAGGAGAATGATTACTCTTTCGAATTAGATCAAAAATTATAGGGTGTTCCATTTAAAATAATACATATTCTCCCCTTTGAATTTGACCAACATTAGTAAAACACCCTGTGTTGATGAGATGAAATGCCAGCCAAGCCTGAAAAAATCTCTTCGATAAACTAGTGAAGCCAGTGAAAACCCCATCTCTTTGGAGCAATTAATAAGCTGGGCATTTATGTTTAAAATCAGTCACTCTTATTTGGGACACCTTGTATTATCAACCTTTGTGTAAAATTTAAACCAGAGACATCGATATATGGCGGCATTACAGTTTTCTCTAGCCTATGAATCGCTGCTTCGTAAACACATACTTAACGCAGGCACATAACGCAGCAACGTAACGGTCAGATCTTTTGCGCCCGCCGCGACCCCCGGTCGCTCCAACCCAACGTAAAGAATTAAAGTTCTAAAAAAGATCAATCTTGCAAAAAATTGTGGAAATAATAGTAAAAAATGTATCCGAATAAATTCCAAGTATATCACCAGCACTGCGAATACCAGCTTTGCATCGAATTTTAATGTAGCATCGGTGGTTCTCTGGTAGAATGCTCGCCTGCCACGCGTGCGGCCCGTGTTCGATTCCCGGCCGAAGCATATGAATCGCTGCTTCGTAAACGAGAGGGAGAGAGGCTCCAAGGCACATAACGCAGCAACGTAACGTTACGGTCAGATCTTTTGCGAATTACCCCCTGTGTTATTAAAAAATTCATGTGAAACGTCAAAGTAATCAAGTGATAAATAGTGAAAAACTTCAAAAATAGTTCTTGGGTTGCTAAAGAATATTTTCCGCTCTATTTTTGGTGTTCATATGATTGTTTTTCCGGTAAGGTAGGCAAAAAAATCAACTAATTTTGTTTAAATAGTGGCTGCTGAATTAAAACTATCCTCTTCAAAAAAAATATATTTGGTATTTAACAAATGGGTGATCGTTTATTTACATTTACTTTTGTTACAAAAATTTCACATGAAAATATAAAATATTTAAGAATATAGAACCAGAAAATTAAATGATTATTTCAGCTCTTTTAGAACTTGTCCGAACCGGTCTATGAATATATCCACGTGCTGCTCTTGTAGCGTTAAAGAAGGTCTAAATCGTATTGCTTGCTCACCAGATCCTCCTGTAAGAATACCTGAAACAAACAAATCCATTCAAGTATAGTTTATTGATAAATGCGGCAGAGAAGTAAGTATCATTTTTTTATATGTCCGGCAGGTAGCTTCACTCAGTATCAGGACGAGTTTAGATTCTTTTCTATTGTCAACAAATTGAAAATTAAGTTATTACGGTGGTCAGTGACGATACTTCTCAAATATATCATACAACGAAATGTACATGTGAGTTTTGAAAGTATTTACTCACCTTTCTTTTTAAGATTTCCTACAATTTTGTCTCTTAAAGAAGCTGTCTCAACGTTGACAGCTAAAAATGAGCCTCTACCTCGTACAGAATTCAATACTGGATAATCTTTTTCACATTCTTGTAAACCGGACTTAAGCTTAGCTCCGACAATGTTGACTTGATCCAAAAGATTCTGCTTTTTGACTACTTTAAGGAATGCTTCTAGTAAAAGTAACTTACTTGGATCACCCATCCATGTGTTATATATTCTATAGGACTGAGTTGGTCTAAAAATATAATTATAATTTTAAGAAACTATTTTCTATAGTTTAAAAAAAAGAAACATTTTTGTACTTACTTGTGGTCTAAATTGTGGTAAAATCCTCCAGTCAACATTTTTTTACTGAATGTTACTATGTCTGGTGGAGAATCTAAATTAAAATGTTCATGACACCACATTTTGCCAGTAGCTCCACCACCAGTTTGGACTTCATCAATTAAAAGTCCGGCACCATGTTTCTTGGCAATTCTTTGTAATTGCTGGAAAAATTCAGGAGAAGCCTCATTGTCTCCTCCTTCTGACTGAATTGGTTCTACAATTATACCGGCAATAGGGGAACCTATAAATAAAATAAGGGTTATTATTTAGTTCAAATTTTATTACAGATATTGCAGGGAAACTACAAGCAGGTAAGAAGAATTAAATGCATTAAAGCCGGCCAGTGCACCCAACAGGACGCTGCCGCCCGAATGGGCAGCACAATAAGCTTAAACTTGTGAGCTGGAAGAATGGAGATTCTGTGGAATGTATGAATTTCACTAGATTTTGACATGCTTTATATACCAACCTTTTTTGTTGAATTCTCCGAATAATTCTTCCACTCTAGCTAAACATTTTTCATCTTGTTCTTTGTTCTCCTTTAAATGTTCTTCTAAAGGGTACTTATATTTTGGAAATGGTGCCATTGGCCAATCAAATGCAGGTATATCTATCTTATGTATAGCTTTGGAATGCGTAGTAGATAAGGTACCCATAGTTCTACCATGGAAAGCTCCTTCGAATGAAAGTAATGACAAATTTGGTGCACCAGGTGGTTCGTTCACCATACATGATGATAATTCTTCGTCTGCAGATAAACAAAAAAATGTCGGGAGATATTTTGCATATTTTGCCATTGTACCTAATTGTGTTGTTCAACATTTAAATTTAGTTAATGATCGTTAACACATTCCCAGGGAAATTGTATTTCATCAAATAATATAATAGTGTTATTTTTCTTATGCTCATTTTTAAAATTTCCTAAAATCTGCCCTTTAGATATATTGACGTCACTAGTATAAAATGAAGTTAGTCACATATTTTAACATGGAACAAGATAATCATAAGTGAGGGTAGTTACCCAATTTAAAGAAGAAAAAAACGAGTTTAGGTTCATTTAGGTTAGTGTGACAGTGGCTGAGATGTTTGCATTCGCATGTGGTTACATTTTTGCTTAAATTTTTTATTAGTCTGAGATTAAGTTTTATGTCTCTTCATAGTAAAATGCTTCAAATTGAACAAGATAAACAACAGATGGATGTCATAGATGTGAACATTTTTGTCTGGGACTCTGCACACTAGAATTCTACCTGTCTCTTTCTACGGTATTATTACTACTATTATTCCAGTCGAAAGTGTCACTCTGTATACTGCCGACAAGTCTTATTTTATTCCTGACATATTACTATGAAATATATTGATATTTTTATGAAAAAATTGTCGAATAAAAACTTGAATAGAGTCGAGAGAGTACAACCAGCAAAACATTCCAATGAAAGAGAAAAAAGAAGAAGCTGAAACATGGAACAGGCAAAGGAAGACTATCGACAACTTCACTATCTGCATTATAAGTTGCATACTTTTAGGAAATTTTTGTTCAATTTTTTTTTCTGTTAATCTAAAGGCTAAATTTAAAATAATTTCATTTTTGAATATACCATTCGTAACTTATGGATCGAATTACTTTACTTGACGTTTTGAAAAATCAGTTTTATTCTACTTAATGTGGTTCCAAGCAAAGAAAACAACTCAATTCAGTTGAAACCTCAACAGAATAACAACAGCACTGGTGGTCTCTATAGGCATTGTATAAAAATATTGTAAATCTTTATACAATTCTATGTAAATACCAATAAAAGAGTATATCTCAAGTACAAGGTCAGCCAATATCAGCGACTAGATACATTTATCTAATCCTACAAAATTCCTATAGTGTGTTAATATAAGTAAATATTGGAACACTCACCTGAAAAGTTAACATTTTCTCCTCGTTGGTGTTTTCTGTACCTCATAAATAAAGTTTTGAAAGCGTTTTCATTCGAACATGATCCACACATCATTGTCATCACATTAGGAAGACCTGGGGAAATTGACATTAAGACGTCTTTAAGTTTTTTTGGCCAGAATTCGGCAGGAAATGAGCCCAGAGCTGGTCGATTAACTAGTGCTTTCTGTCAACGAAAATAACTATTTTATTGTATTATAATTATAAATAAAATAATAATTGTGATATTATAATTATATTTGCATCGAATATCGAATTGATGTACGTCCTTATAATGGTTGAAATTTTTCTATAGAGGCACAGGCTTTTTATAATCAGGTACTGTTAACAATTCTTAAGCTGCTTCGAAGCTAAAGATAATACAATATAGGAACAGAAAATCGTTTCTTGGTAGTCTTTCTATAGCCAACAAAAGTTAGACTATTTCAGGATTAGCAATGTGAATTTTCATTTTCATTGCCATCCTCACCAGAATAGCAAGGAGGAAAGTCTGAACCATATGAGCGTATTTTCTCTTTCTGGAATACCTAACTTCGCCATTATATGAAAGTAGGAACATCCCCTATTTATTTTAAAATGAAGAATTACAGTTTTGCCGAAATTAACAGACATCTCTGTACCTTTACCTCAATATAAGGGATCATAATGTCACTTACCAGACTTTGTTCATTTCTGAATACTTCCAGCATTTCTGGATGGTTATATCCAAGTGGCATTGAAGAAATCTGCATGAATACATCCAGATAAGAATTTCCATCGACATCGTTAATATAATTTCCAATAGATCTCTCATAATCTGCGAAAAATTGTATAGATGAACTTTGCTGAAAATAAAAAAAATATATTAAAAAACAACACAGAGTGAACATTATTTTTGATTACTTTTAACAAAAATTGACGCCGGTCTAGCCCAGTTTGTTGAAACCCCTTCTTTATTTGTGACAGAGTCTCTCTCTCACCTTCAAACCTAAAGTATCATTTAGCAAATTAACCAATCCGCGTTGTTAAGAAGATTAGGTAGTAGGAGTGAGCAGCAATAGACTCTTGCGAGTCGTTTGGGGAAATGAATACAGCAAGTAACCTCATACACCATTGAATGTTGCTGGTTTTTGGTCAACCTCGCTCCAAATTTCCGATCCAATGTTTTTTTATAACGCTTAGGATCGCTTAACATAAAATTACAAAATGCTGACAGATTCCGGTGGAGCTTTGCAACGACAAAAGTCCAATATTTTAAGAGTTATCGGCGAGTTAGAAGAACCGGTTAATTAAATGGGCCATAAATCGTAAGCGATAAAAAATTTACAGGAAACAAAAGGGGCGAAATTCTGTTCTCTACAATATTGCTCTTAATTACTTTTGTCAAAAAGTGCAAAGTTCTCGAGATATCGGCCAAAAACGTATTTTCGAGATGGCACCTGAAGCTCCACCGGAATCTGTCAGCATTTTTGTGATTTTATGCTAAGTAAGTAATACCAAACCACAGATTACTCTTCCCCTAATCCTAAACCTTATAAACAAAAAAAAAATTGGATCGGCAATATAGTGCGAGGTTAAATTCTATATTCACTGGCCTATCAATACATGCTCCTGGCACCGTCCATAAAAAATTATGGACGGTGCTCCTGGGTCGAGATCAACGTCGTTTGAGGAATAAGTTCTGTTCCCTAATGCCCGGTTTTATAAAGTAGAGTTAAATATCTCGAGTTACCCCGAGGGTTAACTCTAAGAGGGTTAAGATACAAAGATCACTGGCGTATTACTGTGATTATTTTTTTCACTTGTCAAAATCTGACATTTTGGTGGTTTCAACCAATAGCAATACATTATTCTAGCCAATCATTCGGTATTATACTGACAATCCCATTCATGTATAATAATTCCCATTTGTGAATACAAAAATCGTAGTTTGCCGTCGGCTAAATAGGAAGGAAGAGAGTTTGCAAGTGGATAAAAATATCGGATAAATTACGTTACCGTAGCAACCCTAGCATTTAGGTACTGTCTGTTTACCAAGCAATGCACGTCAATTTGACAATTATAAATGTCAAAAACAGAATGAATTAAACAGCATATAACAATTCCAAAAAGTATGTCGAGATTTGGAAATATTTGCAAGGCAGAAATAGTAAGGGAGATTGAAAAATCAACTCCAGAAAATACCAAGAAAACTCATTCCTCCATATGGAATCAATTTAATTTAATTTAGTTTAATTGAATTGAGTATTTTATTCATGGGATTGTCTTACCAAATACCACGCGAGCTCAGATTTAGCAGGATATTTTTTCCGGTGGTTTTCTCATGCTTACTTTCATTGGCAATTTAACTCGATCTGTTCAGGCAAAATCACTCGAGCTACGCTCTCGTGATTTTGCCAGAACAGCTCTCGTTAAATTGCCAATGAAAGTAAGTATTCGAAAACAACCACAAAAAATATCCGGCTAAATCTGAGCTCTTGTGGTATTACCCCCGACAATTCTGCTTCCTCATCGATAAAACCTTGTTTACATCGAAACGTCAAAATTTTACTTTGAATTTGTCATTATTGACAACAAAGTGCTTCGAAGTTTATTGAAAAATGAACACAAACCGATTGAGTGCCATCACCCAAGAGAATATTGAACATTCAGGTAATACAAAATTTTAAATTGTTGAAAAAAATAATCTTCCCAAATACAACTCGCTCTTCAAATTTTATCACATAATTTTTTATTTTCATCACTCAAACTTGTTTATTTGAGGCAAAAACATTCAAACAAACCGAATTTAGATAAAATCCCTCGTCCTAACGGACTCGTGATTTTATCAATCGGTTTGTTTTCATATTTTTGCCAAATAAACAAGTTTTCGTGGAAAAGAAAAAATTATCGATAAAATTTGAAGCACTCGTGGTATTACCTTTGATAATTTTTTATTGAATATAGTAACCAATCAAATTACTTAATTTCAAGTCATGTGTCAAATTTCAACCAATCACCGCTGTATTACAGCGATAATACCCTACATGTGGTGTTTTCAGTTTGGTGTTTATTTTTTATTAAAAATTAATTAAACGTCAAACTGACAACTGGATTAAAAATGTCGCGAAAATTTGGTATTGCATCTAACGATTCAATTAATTTACCAATTGTACTTTTCACAACTGTAGTTTTAAATAAAAATGAATAATATTTGATTAAAACTAATGAAGTTTGTATTGAAAAGTATTGTGCGTCAGATTGACAATCAATTTTTTGATATCTACAAAGTAAAAAATTATCTTATCGAATACTCCTCAGGTCTTGATAAATACTCAAAATTTTGTCGTAGAGAATCCTTCAAGCGTGTTGCTCAAAGATAATAGCCCTCGGCCTGCGGCCTTGGGCTATTATCAAGCAGCACGCTTTCAGCATTCTCTATGACAAAATTATCTCGGTTTTATCAAGACCCTAGGGGTATTACTACTGAAAATATATAGAAGAAGAAAAAGTCGGGACATAAAACAGTGTTTTTTTCCATGAGTCGGGTACAACAAAACCTATTAACCTCACATTTTTTGTTATATAGTGGCGTGGAAAATTGAAATTACTAAATTTGAAAATGGATTTTGCCAGCAGGAGAAGGAGTGTGAACTTCTCGGAAGAAGAATTTGCTGTACTGACTTCATTTCTATTTCTAAAAACCCTAGGTTCTCGAGGTGCCTCAACCATTTGAATAATGTCTTCCTCACCATCTGTTAGGAAGTTATCAAAAATTTCAAATAAATCTCTCACTCCATCCATGTCCACATTGAAAATATATATCGAATATGATATTATTTAAATAAACTATTATATCCATGTTTAACATAACCTTCCATTTCTTCACATTTTAGCATTTTGCGCATGACAACCGCCAACTCGAGAGTTAACCTGATGCAAATGGTGGAGCAGGGTTAACTCTAACCCCGCTTTATAAAACGCTGTATCACCCACCGGTCACAGGGTTAACTCTCGGGGCAGGGGTAACCCGTGCTTATAAAACCGGGCATAAATCAAATAACAGACCACATTACATAGAAGGTTACGTACCGTTACAGAATCTAACTCCCCAATTAATTGTTTTGATTTAGGTCCTGGTATTTCAGAAGTTACTATTTTCGGTTCTTTTGGTTCACCTGGTAAAATTGTTGACGCTGCACGTGTACTTCCTAAATAAAAAAATAAGGTAAATAAACTACTATAGTTCATATTATATAATAACCTTTTTGGTGTGCGTCATCGATTGTTAATGTCCTTTTAACACATTACATTGGAAGAAATAGAAAAAAAGCAGGTCTGTGATTAATCCTAAATAAATATCACAATAATGAACCGTTTAAATGTATTACAAACGTTAACCCAAATCTTTGATGTTTAGATTACGCGCAAGCGCGACCTATCAGTCAGGAGAAACTACAACATTCAAAATAGGATGCAGACGTACCCTTCGTAGCGACAATGTGTCTTACGTCTTTTTCTGATGTCCCACTGACAGTTCTCGTCAGGTCTGTACTTTGTTGTTTACGGTTAATTATTATTTTTGAAGAGTGAAAATTAATCTTATTGTTATAATTATTTAAATAATTCAAAAATATGCCTAGATACACGGAAAAACATCAGCATTTTGAAAGTTCTCAACTATTTTCAGTTAGAAAAAGAAGCTAATAATTATTCATTTCTTAGCCTTTTTGAATTTTGCTGAATACGATCCTGATGATTTTATTTATCAAAATTAAAGCTAGCTATATGTCAAAATAGCAAATAACACCAAGAAGGCTATTGAATGTACTATAGTACTATATAATCTGTCTGAGAAGGGGCCCACTCATGGCCCACTCACTAGGAAGGAAGCGCGAAGGCTTGAATGCGCGTGTTACGGGGTACAGTGAAAATGTTGTGTGTATATGGCTTTCCGCCGTTCGAAATTTGGAATGCGCAATCCTCTTGGTCGGAATCAGGATAGTTTTGATTTTTAGCGTGTGCAGTGCTCATCGTACGGGGAAGAACGACGAAGAACGAAAGTGTATGTGCAACAAGTCTGTGCACGCTACATATTTTTACCACTACTGTGTCGGGTTCAGTATTTTTATATTGGACATTTTTTCCAAAAAATGAATGATCTAAGAGTAAGAATAATCCGACCTAATGCTTGAGGTGAAATTATTGTTGAAAATTTCAGATCTTCGTAGCTCCTTCCAGTTGTCAAAAATCGCAATGTAGCAGTGAGTCTTTAATGTGGCGTTATAGCTTGCCGCATACGCGTGTTTTCTTTTTGTAGCAATAATAGCTATAAATTAAGAGCGAAACTTTCAGCTTGAGATAAAAAGAGGGCATTTTATGGAAAGCCACAAAGGACTTCCCGAGTTACGCACACGATTTTTTCTACCACCATATACGATAACATTCTATAAGAATTTATATCTAGGGACTGGTTAGTGGTTGGAATTATTTATATTAAAAATGCAGGAATAAAAAAACAAATATTTGTGATTATAACCATTATATAAATATCCGAAAGCGGATCAGTTGTGAGGAAATTCTAGTTAAAATTAATCAAACTTAACTGAATATTTTATCAACAGTAAAAACACAAGAGCTTTTTTTTATCGGATAAATTTCTCTTTGCAACGAAACAGTTTTGCCAATCACTAATTTTACGAGAAAAACTGACGTGATAAAATCGCGACACCGATGGTGGAGGCGATTTTATCTAATGTCAGTTTTTCGAGCAAATTTAGTGATAGGCAAAATTTTGAGTTAAAGAGAAATTTATCCGATAAAAGAAAAGCTCGAGTGTTTTTTGGCAAGATAAATTAACGACATAATAATATATATGGATTAATCGCTAATTGTCATTGTGTAAAAGTGACATCCGCTTACTAGACATTGAGGAAGAGGAGTTTTTATCGCGATAAAAAAGGATGCACCTTTTTTATCGATGTCAAAGTGACAATAATATTTCCAGGTATATGACATTTTAACATTGGAGTTAATTTATCGATGATAAATATCTAAAGTACCTGCACATGTCCATTACACATCATAAATAAAAATTGTTTATCTGAACATTTTAAACTCGTTTTCAATTATCATGTGATTTAAATAAATTAGATAAATACATGGAGAATGAAAATAAATTGCTGTTAATATATTCCAATAAATGTTCCCGACATTATTTGTGTCCAGTGAATATTTTATTGAAGATTCGGCAGTAGATATAATTGACCTGTTATTGTTGTTTAAGAGATATTCTGTCGACAATTTCGGATATTTTTGTTAATTAAGCATATCAAGAATAACAAATGTACATACTTTAATTACTTCATTCCATGCATGAAAAAGAAAATATAATTATAGAATTAGAGGAAGAATAATGTAAGAAAATACATTGTGGTTCCATTGTCATTTAATAAATAAATTAAAAAATATATCAACATAGGAATTTAAAGGCTACACCACTCTAGATATATTATTAGAACCGAACAAAATAATATTTTTCGAAAAATAAATCAATTTATGAATACTTTAGGTAATAAAATCATTCTGGGTATGAAAGGCTGGCAAACAAATTCTATAGCATGTAATTTATATTACGGAGTTCATACCTTTATGCAATGATAAACATCAAGGTTGAAAAATATTTTGTTTAAACTAATAAATCTTACTTGAATTTTATAAGCTGTTGTATAATGTATTCAGCCTCTGATAGCTAACATATGGCAGATATGTACCTAGGTACTTTGTTTTAAAATGTAAAAAGGAATCTTAACAGTTTTTGCAGTATCTATTATTATTACGTAGGTATACCTAACTATTATAGGTCTAGGTATGATGCAGTTATAATATTATACCTTATAGAGCTATTTTAGACAGAAATATATTGGTTGAGACTGATAAATGACAATGAAATGACACTTTGTAAAAGTTGGATGTACATAACGTTCAAAACACGTCTTTTAGAAAAGGCACATATAGGTATTAGAAGTATTTCTTTCTGTGTCACCGGTATTAAAAATATAATTTGTTTTCAATATAGTAGAACTTTTTTTATTCAGATTAACGTGCTTTGTGACAGCTCTGGCCATTAGCCTTATATAGGTTTTATATAATGTAGGCTTATTATCTTTAATTAAATTAAATTTTGTTCAGTAGATTTTCTTCTTTTAGAAATGGATTTTATTTTTATTTTTCCATTTTGGGAGCCGTTCAGATGCCGGGAGCACTGCAGCCTATTGGCTTATTGTACTCTGCTCCCATATTTAGTCCACCCATCCAGTTATCCCCGTACCTTCGAGTAGACGGTATAGGTCCATTGGATGTGTGCCATATACTTCAGGTGGCACATTGGCCTCTCCTTTCTTTTAGAAATGGATCTAATATTTTTATATATTTCCCTCATATTCAAATTTAAGGACTAATTTATTGTTGGAAAACTTTTTTTTGTGGAATAAAAGAACATACCTACATAATAACATAATAATAATAATACATAATAACTTCATAAAAAAGTGAAGTTGTGGTGGTCAATTCAAATTAGATTCATCCAAAACATATTTTATAATTTTGCTTTTTAATTATTTGAATTATAGTATTGAAGTATAATAAATTTTAATTAAGATCAAATTATTCGTAGTCATTGCAGACTTTTGATAGGTCCTAGCTATCAACGACTAGGTATCAACTCTGCAATTGATTTTGGACAAATTATACTTAGTTCACTAATAAATATATATTAATTCATTTTCTTTAATTTTTACTCTAGTAGTTTTACTAGTTTTAATCAGCTAGAAACTATATAATATACAAAATTATTGAAAATATGATTAAAAAAATTCTCTATAGATACCCTAAAGCCTTATTTTGCATAAAATGCTTGTTTAAATAACCTGTTTTAAATGCATGCTGCACTACAGTTGATACCGCTTTCGTCCACATAATGGAAATACCACCTCACTGCACTTTCACTAAATCGTTATAAATACAACAACAAACTGAAATAAATTTTAAAACACCAAGCCAGAGACGAGACACCAAGTCAAGATAAATTGCCTACCTAAAATGAATATAATAATAATAACCTTGGTTATGTATATGTGGATATCTCACAAATACTTGATTGTAGTTGAGATGTTGACTATTGAAAATAGTTATTTTTGTATCTAGTGCGCGAAATGCTACTTTGGTGATTGAAAATTGAATTTAAAAAATTATTCGAGACTACCAACTCACTGATAAACGCAATGAGTAGACGAGGCACACCTGCTGTGTTATGCAGATGGATAAAGGCCACCCTGGAGAACAGGATAGTTATATCCACGCTAGGTCAAGCTACCATTAAAGCAAGAGCAGGTGGAGGATGCCCTCAGGGAGGAGTTCTCTCATCACTATTTTGGGCAACCTTAGTAGACGATCTCCTCAATGAATTGTCAAGGAAGATTTTTATTGTCTAGGATACGCCGACGACATAGTAATTGTGGTCAAAGGTAAGTTTGCTGGAGTAATATCTGAAAGAATGCAGATAGCTCTAAATATCCGTAGACAACTGGTGTAAACAAGAGAGACTGATGGTCAACGCTCAGAAAACACAAATTGTCAACTTTACGAAAAGAACAGCACTGCAATGCCTAAAACCACAAGTGCTAGGAGAAACAGACAGGGACGTATATAAGGGGGGCTTTGGGGGTTCAAACCACCCCATAGAAAATACAATAAAGGTACAATAATATGAGTATTCATCGGGATGGGCAATAGAAATAGATTCCTCAACAATTGTGAATAATTTAGCTGGAGAGGTTAAATTTACTTTTGTGAGATTGATCTTCTGTTTTAATAAAAGCTTCAATTTTCAATCATCTATCACTTTTTAAAATAGGTGATCCCAAATTAATATACAGGTAACATCTCGGCTGGTATGGGAATGCGGCGAAGAACTTAGAAGACTGGCGACTCTGAACAGTGTAACAGTGGAGTGGGTCCCAGGTCACAGAGAGATCACTGGCAATGAAAATGCTGACTAATTTGCAAGAGCAGGATCGTCAACACTGATGAACGGACCCGAACCATCTGTTGGCATCCCAGATGCTTCACTAAGAACAATCCATAAACCTCTGGAAGAATACGCCCAGGCAAACACATGGGAAGAAATTTATAAGAGAACCATCAGAAAAAGTAGCAAGAGAACTGCTCTCAATGAGCAGGAACAAACTACGCACCATAACGGGGCTTCTTACGGGACACTTTCCCACAAAGGAGCACCTGAACAAAATAGGGCTGTATAACGGAGACCTCACATGCAGGAGATGCAAAAAGGACACTGAAACAGCTCTGCACATATTTTGCAACTGTGAGACGCTGGACCACAGGAGGCGAAAACTAAATGGAAGACCCCAAATGACTCCAGATGACTTCTACAACCAAACAGTAAAGAACCTGTATGAGCTTATACAGGGAACGGATTGGCTGAATAGGCTGTAGTCAGAATGCTAGAAGAATCCACAATAAGCCAAAGAGACTGAGGTGGTGCCGGCGAAGGGACGGCTCCTTTAAAAAATATATATACATGGTTATAACCAAATTGCTTTAGGTCGTGGCACTCCATTTTTTTTGCCTTAGGCGGCGCCTTCAATAAAGCTTTCCCCTTCTAAACCTATCAGATGAAAAAAACCAAAACCCTCCCCATGTAAAAGCTATAGCTACGTGACTGGAAACAGAGATTCCCTTTGCAAAGAAGCAAAATACCTATGGGTATTTTTTGATCGTAGGCTCACTTGGAGTACTAACATAGTGAAAACCACCCAGAAAGCTATCATGTCTTTAGGCAGATGTAGAAGACTGTGCGGAAAGAACTGGGGACCATGTGGTTATACACAAAAGTTGTCAGACCAATGATAACTTATGAGTCCGTGGGGTGGTGGAAAAAGACGCCTACTCCTACAGCTGCAATGGAAGTCTTAATGAATCTGCCACCTCTACACATATTCATACAAGGTGAAACGAGATCTGTAATGCACAGATTAATAAATAGTCAGCAAAACATAACCCAAGTAACAATTTATGCCGATTATTGATTGAAAAAGCGCTTAAGCGGTTTATTGTTTAGTATAAAGCTGAATATCGGTATCAAACTTATGTTGAATAAACCCTTGTTAAGCTCTTATTCACCCAAAAGTGGAGAATTTAAACAGCTATTACTGGACATTATGGCTGCCAGTCATGACTGAAGAATAGCTTCTTCAGCTTTTATTCAGTCGTTGTAGTTCTGCCTTTATGCAGATTGTGTAGTGTAGTGTAGCTGATTTAAATTGCTGACAAAGATGCAGCTCTTGTTCAGTTCACCTTCAAAGCAAAAACAAATTAATATGCATTGTAAATTTTTTTAATTTCTGAATTTTATATTATTCATTCATCTCAACTACCTCAGTTACATGCTATTATCATTGAATTTACAAATATTTTTATTTACTTTTTTTTTCTTCCTTGTGGGGATTGAACCCGTGGATTATCATTTAACAATCGATTCATCTTTAGTCTCTGTGCCAAACGAACACATGCTAAATGTTTGCGAATAATGGTATTTGTAAATCTATATGGTTCAATAGTGGCTGAACACCCGCCTATAACCTGTGTGAGATTGAACAAATGTATTTGAAAACTCACGAGGAAGGTGGGATTGAAGTAGAAAATCTAGAAGGGCATGATACCTCTGATATCTGCGATTATGTGTTTATTAAAAAAAACCACTAATTGAAGAACAGCTTTTAATTTAATATTTGAAAAATTTAATAGACGTGATGAAGAGCCCCCATTAAAAAAAGTCCAAGTTATACCAAGTTCCACTGCTACATAAACATATTTATATCATGTATTAGATTATTAGAAGTAGGTA
The DNA here is from genome assembly GCA_910591685.1 of Galerucella tenella. NCBI lineage: Eukaryota > Metazoa > Arthropoda > Insecta > Coleoptera > Chrysomelidae > Galerucella > Galerucella tenella. The sequence continues at coordinate 56,163 of CAJUYH010000359.1, read as the reverse complement.
CCGAACGTTCAATTAAACTTGATCGAACCTGATGATAAACGGCCACCAGCAGGACCAAGCAACATTATTAGAGCAACTGATGTCTTCATAAATTCACCAGACCCTGATGAACTGCCACAAGCAGCACCAAGCTACATTATAAATGCAAATGATGTAATAAATGCAAGCTTCATAAATTTGCCAGTCAAGTCACATAATCAAAAACATAACCTAAAAATCGCTGAATGATATATAGGAATATCAAATGGCTGAAGTATAGTATATATTTAAGTATCTATTTTTTGTTCACAGACTACGTATATCTGAACAATATTTTTAAAATGGGCTTAGCTAGAACTTCTTCAGTCTGTGTTAATAAACGCTGAGAACTGGGACAGAACTGAAGGGTTTATTCAGTGCATAATAAGCTGATTATGAATAGCTGTTCAGATTTCTGTAAAAGCGCAACCAGCTCATGTTCAGCCATTTTTAAATAGCTGAACAATGAAATATTTGATGAGCAGAAAAACACTTTTTCAGCCTGTTTTCAGCTAGTAATAAATAGCTGAACAACACCGGATTAAGTAAGCTGAAGAAATGCTTATTCAACCCAAGTTCAGCTACAAAAGCATATTGCTGAACAATAACTACTAAGTTGGCTGAAGAGGCACTTATCCAGTATATAGTTCAGCTTTATGGATGCTGCTGTATAATGGCATCTATAATGTCTGATTCGGCGCTTATTCAGCTCATTATTCAAGTTAGTAGCTTAATCAGTCTTTAACACCATCAATCAACTACTAATCAGCTTATTGTCTGAACAGGCCCAATAAATCAGCGTTCATTTTGTTACTTGGGATGCCAAACGCACAGTAGGTACTGACAACTGGAAGCTAATCGAAGAGCTAAAAGCGAACTATTTTATGGGACAGCCCATGGATGCAATAGCTGCGAGATATAACTTTGATAATAAGTTCAAAATAGCTATACCAAACAGGGAAGACTGGAAAAAAGGTGTACCCATACATGCGGATGTTTCTTGGTATACAGACGGGTCAAAGCTAAAGCAAGGGATAGCCTTCCCAGTAAGCCTATCAAGGAATGTCACAATTTTCCAGGCGGAAATGACTGTGAACTGTGATTCACCACTGTGTGGAAAAAATTAAAAGGCAGAAGAGAACAACAAGAGAAAACAAACAAAGAAGTGAGTCGCCCACAAATCTCTGAAATGGTGGAGGAACTCACCAGGACAGAGGCAAGCGAAACAGTTCATATTAGAACACTCGCCAAAATTTACAGCAGATCTGATAGCCAAAGATAGGAAAACTGTCAAAGCTGTAGTGGGTCTGCTAACTGGGCATTGTACCTAATAAGCTCAATAGTCAATAGGCATTTAAAGCTTATGGGATTGACAAACGGAGATATGTGCAGATTTTGTCACCTAGAATAAGAAACGGCATCTATCTATCTATCCTTGTGGTGTATTCAGTTTTCTTTTTTGTTAATTTTCTGGGAAATTAAACTACAATATTATTTATACTTTTTATTTCAACGTTTCGGTAGCGTGAAAGGTTAAAATATTAAAACAAACTTAATACAAAATACATCTATTTATATTTATTCATGAAAATTGTTTTAAATTCTATAAAGAAAATAATTTTTACTTCTATTTTAATATTATTTTGGAAGACAATGTTTTTATTCAGGCGATAGTAATGATAAATGGAGAAACCTGAGTATCTTTAGTATATTCAGGACCGACTTAGGGTATTCTCCAAACCCGAGAGCCGCTCACTTTAATTTCCTAAAATCAATGATCAAAGAAATATAATAGGTATCAACATTTAATGGAAATAGAAACACTTATAATCAATACAATTACTTTCAAAGTTAATCTTAATAATAACAGTAATCACACAAAAATGCTTTATTATCCTCAATATTTTTTCTTCTTTTCTTTACTAAGCTCTTTGATTACTTTTCGCATTATGTCTAAATATATATCAACATGCTGTTCTTGAAATATTAGAGCTGGTCTGAGACGAATTGCTTCTGTTCCACAACCACCGCTTTGAACCCCTGTAAATTAAAATAGTTATTTATGATATACAAGTGCGCGAAGTTATACTTTTGCGCAAGAGTTGCGAAAATGCAACGAGAGTAATACAATACTTTATCTACGACCACATGAAGAAAAAATAAAAAATTTGCTCTGAAGGGGTTAAGAAACATAAAAATGAATTCTCTATAAACAAATATATACACAACGAATTCTAATTATTTAAATTCATATTTACAGTAAAATGAGGACAATTATTTAAATTACTAATTATAGAGGAAAGTTACCAAATATGGAATAGTATCCTAATATGGAATACCTTCATTTCTCTAAGACTATAAGTATGAAACGCACTACTACTACTACTACTAAATGTGCAGGCGAGCCTTGTCCTGGACAACTCAAGCCAAGGTTCCGACACTGAGGCCACTGGCGGGCCCATTGTGCCAATCCTGCTACCTAGTCATCCATGAAGCCGAGCCCTTCAATAAAGGCCGCAACCTTTTTCAGTGGATGCCTGCTTGTGTCTCCAGGAGCCATGACAGTGACTTCGAAGATTCGCCTGCGTAATACAGCCCAGTGTGGACACTCTAAGAGAAAATGAACTGACGTTTCATCAGTCATGCCGCAACCCCTACATAGGGAACTTTCCTCTACTTCTAGATTGTAGAGGTGCTTCCTCATACAGCAGTGCCCTGTTAGGAGTCCTGCTATCTTCCTTAGCCTACTCCTTGGTAGTTCAATGGCTGCCCTGGCGTGTCCATCAGTCCATCCCTTCAGTAGAAGTTTGGATTGTCTAGGACCCTGCAGAGCATTCCAATGAGCGAGGTGCTGATTCCTCAGCCACTTCTTCGTCTCGCAACACTCGACCATCTTCTCTTTCATTCGGTCAGGTCAGGCGTGTTTTGTTTTGTTGTCGTGCAGAAAATTTTAAAGGTAAGTAATAAACGAGCATTACCAGCTGTTATGATTGTTTACGTAAGTGTTATACTATTTAGTATATCGGTATTATGTTTATTTCACCATTTTGTGATCTTTTGTCATTAAAATATTGTGACTTTAAAAAATATTTAGAAAAGTAGAGTAATATGGACAGTCGTCGGTGTCTAATTATGGAATATTAAATTAAATGCTTGATGTGTGGGCTCTGGGCACATTATGATTGTGCTGGTCCAGAGTTTGATACTTGGATCTGTGACTTTTGCAAGTATCTATGTAACTTCTTTCATTTATCACAATATATTATATTTATTTAATTGATTTCAAAGATATTAATGTCCATTTTTGTTATTGTTATGTTGATTTATGCTTATATTCCATATATGGATACCTATTGCATATTTGGTTACTCATTTGTGGTTTTGTTTTTTGTGTTAGATTTTAATTTGATAACTGATATATTTGATTAAAGACTGTTAATTACTACATATAAATGTATGACTGATAAGTAAAAACATTAAACTGATTTAATTTATATGAAGTTTTTTTTATATCCCAAAAACAAAATGGTATTCCATATTTGGTGACTTTCCTCTAACATTGGGTAATTTGCCTTTTTTAAAGTAACAAATATTTTTCACTACAGACACTTCTGTCAAATTTACTGACAGCACAAAAGTGTATACAACAAACGACTAAATTCAAGGCAACTAAATAATTACGTAGCTAATAAGGAGTGTTAAAATGAAAAACCCATTTAAAAAACATTGGTCATTTACACACGATTTTGGGTGTTATAATGAAAGTCTCATATAAAAAGCGTTGTTCATTTACGCACGCTTTTTAACGTATGTATAATGTATGATTTCACACACTTTTTTTGGTTCGTAAATGCCTAATTTTAAAGGTGGTCGTAGATAAAAATATATATTAAAAAGCTAAAACTATCGTTTTTCAAAAAGGCACATTTTTATTTCATGAAGTAGAGCATATATTTATATTTATTGGACATAAACTCCTTCAACACAATTGTTATATAGGCATTTCAATTATTTTAAAGATAGTTACATAATCAATTCTAAAGTAGTATGGTCATCATAACACTGGAATAGAAGAACATGAAACAGCAGATAAACTACCAAAGAGTGGCTGTGCCGAAACTTTGAAGAGTCTGATCAAGAGTAAGAAAAAAGAACTTGCAAAAGACGATTTCATTTTATTTCCTTTTATCCGTTTTTTCAATATTTACAACAGAGACCAAAATAAATTTGATGTATATGGTTTGAAGTAAGTTGGAATGCAACTATATTATTGCGCATGTTAAGAACTATTTCATTGGTGTAGAGTTAGTTACAAACATCATGGGTGCTAAGTAACAGATGTGCAAATGACCAAAATCGGTACAACGTGGCAAAACCGCATGTATAGCAGTAAAGTTAAAAACATCGTCATTTGAAGTTGAGTTGTTGAGTTAACTTTACTGGTATACATGCCGCGTTGTACCGATTTTGGTCATTTGCACATCTGTGACGTAGCACCCATGAGGTTTTAAGCTAACTCTACATACTGGAAATAAGCCTTATACAGAACTGACCACCACTCCAATATTTTTAAGTTGAATTTAATAACCTCAACTCACCGTTTTTCTTCAGTTCCTTAATAATGCGATTTCTCAGGTCAGCTCCTTTGGCGTTTATAGCAATAAATGTGCCTTTACCCCTGAGCGAATGCAGCATATCGGGAAATTCCTTAACTAACTGATCTAGTCCGTCATATAACCGCTTTCCTGATCTTCTTACTTGGTCTAACAGATTTTGAGTGTTGATAACATCTATAATCGTTTCTAAAAGTATTGTTTTTCCAGGATCACCCATCCAGGTATTAAAAATTCGAGACGGAAGCTTCACTCTGAAAATATTTTGAGTTTAATGTGAATCTTATTGCATATAGTCAAATCACAGAGTACACCATCTAACAAGAGTCGAAAGAAAGTAGTTTTCGTGATCGCAATTTTGTGTGCACATGCGTGAATTAATTAGTTTATCTGTCAATGTCAAGTCGACACTTCCGTTCATTCCCCTCAGTTCACCGTGTATTATTTTAAGATTAGGTTAAAAATGAGCCACTTCTCATTACACACATGAGATGAATAATAAGGTGTTCTAATGTTAGTAGTTAAAAAAATATTCTATAGACCTAATTGGGAGGGATGTTCATCAACACTACTATTTTTCTTAGTGTAGTGCTACTTTCCTCAGTGTATCAAGTAGTTTATGTGTCAATGCCTCGTATCGTGTAAGTCCGACTTAAAAAGGAACCGACAAAGCTTTCGTCTTTTGTTAGATGGTGTACTCTGTGGTCAAATGCAGTCTTATCATGCGGGTCATACGATTCAAGAAAGACATACCTACTCACCGTTTTTGTTTTCTTTTATTGTGTTTAATCATAACTTCCAAATAAAATCCGTAAGTTGAATAGGACAGACTTATGCAATTTCGACGGGAGAAAAAAGGATTTGTATTTAGTTTTCAGCGATTATAAAAGGTCTTTCACCAGCGAAGTTTTTATTTAAATGTCAGTTTTGTGTCTTTGACAATTCAAAGTGACAATATGAATAATAAGAAGCAATTTTTCGGTATTTTGCATCCTCAAGCAAAAAAATGGTACTTAATCTGATAGATTATTTCGATTATTTTACTCAATACAAAATACGCGCTGAAAACATCATGTTTTCGATTTTGTATTTCGGCACCTGATTGGATACATGCAATTTTCCTATCTGTGTGTTTCGCGTTGTCATCAGTTGTTTTATTCGATATTAAAAATCTAGTGACTGACAGAAAATGTCAAATTATTAAAGAAACGTCAGAATAATTGTATCAAAAAATAATCTTGACAAATACAACTCGTGTAATTAATGATTATCGAAAATTTCTTCTCTTTTTCGAAACAAATTGCTGTTTTAGGAAACTACACTCGCGCTTACGCGCTCCTGCTGTTTTCAAACAACAATTTGTTTCTCAAAAATTACAAGAAATACAAGAAATTTGTATTTCGATAATCATTAACACACTTGTTGTATTATTATCGAGAATGAATGAAAAAGTGGAAATTCGTCAACCAGTGTGCACGAAACACAAATCATCATTATTTGCTCCGGGTATATTTGTAATCTCACATTTTGGCAACCTCTGTGTCTTATGATTTGATACATATGATTAGTGACCTTTGAACCCTCATGATAAGACTATACTTAAAATACGTACGTAATTTCGTCTGAATGGAAAAATCCTGCCATCTGCATTTTTTTACTGAATGTCACAATATCTGGTGGGTGTGGTAAATTGAAGTGTTCGTGACACCAGAATTTTCCAGTAGGACCGCAACCAGTTTGTACTTCATCTATAATCAAGGCAGCTTCATATTTTTTACAAAGCTTTTGTAAATTTTGGAAAAATTTAGGTGAGGCGTGATTATCACCACCTGTAACAAAGAATCCCAATTCGAAATTTTATCGTATTGTTTCGTCTTGCTTCGTTATGGAATTCATGACTCAACCAAAATAATTCAAATTAGTAATTAAGATATGTTTTAATTTACAAAATGTGAAATATTTTTGAAGTATTTATAGATTTGTTATGTCATATTTTAGCGTTTAAAATCGTGAATTGATTATTATTATCAAAAGATAAGAATTTTTGAAATAAACTATAAACAATTAAAACTAAATAAATAATAATAATGATATATATAATAAGGTACATAAAATTTAACAAAATAAAATTTAAATGAATATCACAAACTAATAGGTATAGCACTTATATAAAATCAATATAATATTCTGCAAATAATTATGTTCCGTATTACTCTATTCTGGGAGTGAAAGAGAGACAGCTATAGAACAACAGAGAGACAATGTCGCACTCCCCTCTCCGGAAGTCCGGAGTGTGTATCGAGACCAATCCAGTCTAGAGTAGTGGGTATTTCATGGAGGGGGAGTGGAAAAAAAATTGATTTTTGAAGTCACAAGGTGAACATTCAATTTTTAGCCGCTGTTTTTCTCAATATTTTCCATTTTTTCTTCTATGAAACGTTTTAAACGAAATCACCATTTTAAATTTACCCCCCACCTTCTTCTAGAGTTCACACTACCAAAGTGGTATTATCGGATTTGTCACACCCTCCTCAACAAACTTCAAAAACACACTCAAGCTGTCTGAAATTAAGAATGGAAAGAGTAGTACATAACCTTTACATAAGGTTTGTTCTCACAGAAAATCTCTGACAAGTAATAGACAGTTTTCAAACCTATCAAACCAATCAGAAATCTTTGTGAGAACGCTTTAGGGTCTTTGCGCCGAATCCGGATTGTCAAAGACTGTCTGTGATGCTTGTGGGAACAAACCTATAGACGCCTTTAATTCGGACCACAAATTACCTGTTTAGACGGCTTCACTTCTTATAAAATGTGACAGTCAATAAAAGTAACCAGCAGCCGGAGTATATAAAAATGTGTACTGAATAAAAAGTTATGTTAACATTGTAGGTACTTACCCTCGGACTGAATTGGTTCAATTATGACACCTGCGATTGGACAGGTTCTTTTGTGTTTTACCATGAGATCTTCGATTTCCTCTAAACATTTTTCATCTATTTTTTCATTTTCTCTGATATTTTCTTCTAGAGGATATTTATACAAAGGAAATGTAGCTATAGGCCAATGACTAAAGGACGGAATGTCCAGCTTGTGTATAGCCTTGAAAATATTGACTATTAAATTATTTTGAAGACAACGTTTGAACAAAACCAAATAATAGAAAAACACAAATTACAAATTACAAACAATTACAATATAGTAAATACAATAGCATTTTTGGTGTGCGTCATCGATTGTGACGTATATCCGGGTTTTCGGCATGTCCTTTATTTTATTTGCTATTTTGACAGATAGCTAACCTTAAATTTGATAAATAAAATCATCAGAATCGTAATCAGCCAAATTCGAATAGGCTATGAAATTAATAATTACCAGCTTCTTTTTATAACTGAAAATACTTGAGAACTGTCAAAATGCTGATGTTTTTCCGTGTATCTATGTATATTTTTGTATTATTTAAATAAATATAACAATAAGATTAATATTCACTTTTAAAGGATAATTGACCGTAAACAACAAAGTACAGACCTGACGAGAACTGTCAGTGGGACATTAGAAAAAGACGTAAGACACATTGCCGCTACGAAAGGTACGTCTGTATCCTATTTTGAATATTGTTATTTCTCGCGATTGACAGGTCGCGCTTGCGCGTAATCTAAACATCAACTAATCAAATTTTTCAAGTCAAAGATCAGGGTTAACGTCTGTAATGCATTTAAACGGTTGATTATTGTGATATTTGGATTAGGATTAATCACAGACCTGCCTTTTTCCATTTCTTCCAACTTAATGTGTTAGAAGGACATTAACAATCGATGACGCACTCCAAGAAGGTTATTATATATGAACTCTATAAGCGTTTTTTATCAAGACATACGAGCTCCCTTGCAATTACTTTATTCTAGTTGGTCAGGCGGAGCATTTCAAGCGTCCTGCAAGTGGTCAAAACCAGTGCTTGAATAAATTTAGCTAACTTTAAATAAATCAAACTTTTAATAGTAATATATAATATTTTATACCATAGAATGTGTGCAGGATAAAGTGGCAATAGTTCGTCCATGAAAAGCACCCTTAAACGATAATATGGAAAGTTCAGGACAACCAGGTGGTTGATTTAGTATACTAGATTTTTTCTCAGCATCTGTAAAGTCTTTATTGCTCCTTTCTCTTGCTCTATAAGCTATAAAAGCTGTTTTAATAGCGTTTTCATTCGAGCAAGCGCCGCACATCATCGGCGTGATTTTTCCAAGTTTTGGTGACACCTAACAAAAAATGAAATAGATGCTGTGAATAGTTCGTGATTTGAAAAATATTTCTATGCGTTTGCTTACTTCTTTGAGAATATTTTCCATTCGCTTAGGCCAGTCTGTACCTGGATAGACACCTAGTGCTGGTCTGTTAATTAGACTTCTCTAAAAATTAAAAAAAAAGATTGTCTTTCAAGTGTGTTTAAAGATGTACCTAAGCTGAATTTTTAAATTTTTTGGGACATTAAACCACAATATTCTTTATATTTTTATTTCGGTAGCGTTCCAGCTACCGTTATCAAGAATAATTGAGTAAATTTTGAAGTTTAATACTGCAAAAAATTTCTGGTCAAATTTGTTCAAGGTCCATTCACAGTAGATCATATCCTTGGTGAAATGTGAAATAAAATATTCCATTGTATAACATTCTAACATTATGGGTTAAGTGCACGCTCCACTTTTTCTGTTCATTTATTCGGATTTTCAAAATGCTAGATGTTTCACCTAAATAAAATTTGTCGCATTCAAAGGATATCTAATATATTATGCAGTTTTTTTTAAAGATTGTTCTTCATTTTTTGGTTTAGTTTTTGATAGTATTGATCTCAACGTATTGTTAGACTTAAGCTAGTCCGAATATTGAATTGATCACAGATCTTCTCAATTATTTCTAATAAAACTTTAAAATACGGAATTGTTAAGTTTTTCAAAATTATGTTAGCTGAATTAATAATATTATTGGGTAAAAACTATGAGCCATTATCTATACTCTTATTTTCTTTGTTTATAAATTCTGTTGGATATTTATATTGTTATTTAAAACTGATTTTAGTAGTAAAGTTTTCTCCTTTGTGAATTCATTATCATTATTTATAGAACAAATGATTTTGGCTCTAATGTATGAATTACGCATAAAATTTCAATAACGTTAAGTTGGCAAATCTACTTACCAGATTATGATCATTTTTAAAAACATTGAGCAATACTGGATGATTGTATCCAAGTGGCATTGTAGATATCTGTGTGTAGGTATCTAAAAGTATATTGTCATCTGCGTCCACAATATAATTTCCAATAGATTTTTCATAGTTAACCAAATATTGTGTTGCACCAACATTCTGTATAAAAACAAAATAATAAAATAAAATAAGTACACACACAATATAGAGTTTGGCAAACCTAACTGAAGCTACGCGGCATCGGTAAGGGGTGAGTAAACTTGGCTGATATCTGCCATAAACTTACATGTTAAAAGAACAACTAAAGTTAAAATCAAACTTGAATTCAATATGAATACGAAATAATTCAAAATCTCCAAAAAATATACCCTAGTGATCACCATATTCATCAGTATTTTCATATTCCTTCTTCGCAAACTTTATAAAAACAAGTAAATAAAACAAAGATAAAAAGTTATGAAATCAAACAATTTTATTTTGTTAAATCTACATTATATT
>CAJUYH010000359.1:34424-45425 GCA_910591685.1 Galerucella tenella | reverse complement strand
TAGATTTAACAAAATAAAATTGTTTGATTTCATAACTTACTATGGATCTACATCAAGTAAAAGCCTCATCTATTCAATTTTCAAAGATAAAAAACTTGCTTTTTCATTCCGGCCAGCAGTTACATCAAATATTTCTTTCAATTATTGTAAAATGATTATCAATTATTATTTAGTTATTAATATTATCACTTACCTATAAACATTAGCACCTCTCACCTATCTAGTTTGGCTAAGAAGTGCCTTTCCACGAGTATATTAATTCGTTTTTGAAAAATGAACAAACACAAAACATTACACTATTCAAAATTACAAAAAAGTTTATCAACACTAAACACAAAATTCAAAAGTTTTGAGATCCCAAGGAAAATTGAAAATACAATAATAAAAACTGACAATACCAAAGCCACTTTAGCCGCATTCCTTTCACAGCTTCAGATACCTAAGTTTGCCAAACTATAGTTCTATTATATTATATTATTGTATTTTATCAAGAATAGAACGCCTCCTCTCTAAACACTTTGATACACCTCTGGATCAATATTACAGCATTATGAAATCATTTTTTTTTCGCGAAGCTGGTGATAAAAAAATAATGAATTTAAGAGGGTTCCAGTGTAATGTAACAAAGTAATCTTACTATTACTTACATAAACGTTACCCAATTGTTTTATTAATTCTTTGCTTTTTGGTCCTGGTATTTCAGTTTTAATGGAAGGTCCTTTAGGCTCTTCTAGGGTAAAATTTGTATTACTTGCATGTCTTTTATACAATATCAGTTTGGAAGCATATTCTGAAAATTAATATTGTTACACTGAAAATTGCAAAGAAAGTTCCAAGTAAAAAAACTAACCAATGAATATAGCGTAAAAAATGTTACATAAATGCTTTCGATTATCAGTCAAAATCGTAATTTTTCAAAAACAATGCACAAAATTTTAATTATCATAACTAATTTTTCTATAATAAATAATTTATAAATAAGCTATTTGTTTGTGATATTGTGTACACCGCTATAAGATTTTTTATTGAATGTTATAAACCTAAATAGCATAATAAAAAGAATTTTGGTTTCATTAGGTTTTAAAACAGTTTTATTATAAAAAATACTGGTGTTGAAGAGTGTATTAACAGTGTCTGCTATTGGAATGGGAAGGTTTGAGTTTTTGATTTTGTAAATAATGAATTTATTTCACACTGTATACGTCGGCCAACCTTATTATTTCTGTATGTGTTAAAATTAACATGCTGGTCGAACAAACAAGCATAAACACGTACCTATTTGTTTCGATCTTTCCAAAACCGGCGTAGTTAACTTTGAAAACATATTCACACCTGATGATGTCAAGAACAACCTTCGCTTATTACAACGAATTTAAATGCACTCAAATTGATTTTGGTCCAAATGATTGTTGTGCATGCGCCGGATCACAAATGTTCAACAGGGCTGGACTTAGTGTATTTGCTCGTGAAGAAAATTACTTTGTTTTCAATATAGTCATCTCCCTTCAACATATTCTACGCATTCTCAAGTCATTATGAATAGTTATAATTTTGTTTTGAAAATAGAAATAGTCCAGTAGAACATATGAATAAATCTAATCTAGGAAGAATACAAAATAGCTTATATTATTATAATTTAAAATACGTTTTTCTAAAATACTTTTATAGTTTCTAAGTTTCTCTTTTATTAGTATAAGCTTTTGGCCTACTGCCATTCATTCATATTCGTTTGGACTGTGCTCCACTGTCCAGGCATTGAATCTTCATACCATTCTAACCTAACCATTTTCATGTTATTTATTTCCATTCTAGAATCTTCGTGTTTTCTATATAGGCTAGTAGTTTAACTGGGGATATTTTGGGTGGTTCAATACAGAATATGGCTCAAAAATCTGGAAACAGCCAATTATCTTGTTGTTGGTCCCAATTGTACAAAATTTGGGGAACACCTATTTAAAGAAAGGGAGATTCCATATTCGATATTTGCAATGTTGCCAGATTTGCCGTGTATCTTGTATTATTAGTAACTTTAGATTTTCAAATGCATCACCCTGTATCTTCAGTCATTATTGGAATCTTCTATTTAATACGAATTCAACCATGTGTACAACTTATGCTTTTATGCAGTCTGGAAGGTCTAGAATACATAAAACATAAGTCTGGCAACGCCTTTTTGTAAACTGAATTTTTCAAGTATCCCCAATAAAAATAATATTTAGGATTGGAACCAGGTGAACGTGGAGGCCATTCAATTCTACCTCGTCCACCAATTCATTGTCCGGTAAATATATCATCTAATAAATAACGCCGAACATTTACAACAGAATGAGCTGGAGCTCCAGCTTGTTGAAATCATATCTGATTAAAATTGGCTCTAAGCAAGTTTCTCAGTGAAGGTACAATTTTATTTCTAAGTAGAAGTTCATATTCATCTGACGTTAAATTTCCTTCGATAAAGAATGGGCCAATTAACAAAATCACAGCATTCAACATTTAAACATTTAAATTTCTTCGAATCAACATATTTTGCACTGTTTTATGTATTCAATACCTTTTATTCTAAATAAAATCGTAAGTGTTACATATGGTTGAGATCGTATTGAATAGGATATTCCAATAATGACTGAATCAAGCCAGTAACCAAAGTTACTAATAATATAAAAGAAACATCAAATCTGGCAACATTGCAAATATCAAATCTGGGCTCTACGTATCCCAAAATAGGTGTACCCCAAATTTTGTACAATTAGGACTAGCATTTTACGAGATAATTGGCCGTTTCCAGATTTTTGTGCCACTCTGTATAGTGATTGTATGATTTCCTCTTTAAATTGCTTCCATGTGATTTGGTAAATTTTCTTCCAATATCAATCTGTGATTAAAATAAAGTGAATATTTGTATGTGATCGAGCCTTTAGATATGACAGATAATAAAGTGTGTGCTAAAGCCTAATTTATAATATTAACATTTGTCAAATGTTGGATAAACCAATAAAAAAATTCAAAATTTGAAAAGTGGGGTGATCTAAAAGATAGTAGAGGCGCTTTCGAGATAAATAAAGTTACTTTTTTAAATGAAATTGTTTTCAAAGTAATACCTATGTGTATATACAAAGTAATGGTCCACGTCATAAATCATTAATAAAAATCGATTATTCCATTTTTCATTCTGCTAAATGAAAAGTGAACAAACGCATCATATATTATATCTACAATTGCTTAATTAATATTTATGGCTTTCAGCTTTGTATATATTTGTTGTCGACTTTGAACTTGCACTATTTACAATGAAAATTATAATAAAAACTGGGTTTGAACTCATTTCACACGGTATCAACTTTCAACTTGTGTTGCGCAGTAGGAAACTTGTAATATTTCACATCACTGTTATTCCATCCTGTATTTCTACAATTAACAACACAACAACTGTCGTGCCCCATTTTCCCCTTTATTTACATACAATATACCACATCAGCCTCCAACCGAATTGCGGAATGCGGAAATTCACCACAGCGCGCGCTGGGATAGTTTCGCCTATCCCCTCCAACGGTCGACACACAGCGAATACCATTTTTTGCGCGATCGTATTGAAATAAATTTCGAATAAAATAATTCAAATTTCTTCGAAATGAACGAAATATCAAAAGTGACATTTATACTTCTCGATCAGTTTAAGATATAATTTGCATTTTGGTGAAATTGTTTCTATGCTATTCATTACTTTTTATATTGTTCTGTTCGGTTCTGTTCATTAAAAAAATATGAATCTTCTTATTTTTTTGTTCCTTTTGTGTAATGAACGAAGTAATATATTATTTAGGACCACTTAAATGTATGTAGGGCCAAGACGTCGGTAAGTAATTTACTTACCGACGTCTGAACGGTAAGTAAATCACTTACCGACGTGTGAGACTTGGAAACCAGTAAACACAACCTACCGTCCTAACCTAACCGATGCTGTAAATAAACAAAAAAGATCGATCGCGCAAAAAATATTATAAACCCTATTGTAAAATACCGACTGACAAGAAGCTTCATAGTATAATATGAATCATCAAAATTGCATCAAAAGAGAGAGTTGTCAAGAGGGGACATTATTATTTAAACATAATAACCGAAAGAAAAACATTTGAAAATATTAATTTTGACAACCTGATTGACTGCACTGACGGTAGAAAAGCCCTATTAGCCTTGAACAGACAACGTGTTATATCGGGCCTAGTACTAGAGTACCACCAAGATTTAGCTAACGCCTCGGTAGATAACAATATTATCCTGAGGTGGGTTAAAGAGCACGACAGGAGTAAACGAAATCGCGTTGCCGATTCTTTAGCCAGGGAAGCGGCTGGACTAAAAATTTTAGGACCCAGTGACACCTACGGCCTGACGACTTCGCAATTGCGGAACTAGCCAAGCGTTACACCCATGCTCAATCCATTAAGAGATGGGATGGAATCAAAGGATGCAGTCTGGCCAGGATCACCCTGGGCGTTCCTGGGAAGCTGGCGTCGAAGAAATATTTGGCGAGGACCAGGAAAAACCTACGTTTAACAGTAAAATTTCTGACTGGTCACTATGTCTAAGGAGGAAACACCTCCGTACTATGAGGCTAGTGGACACACCTCTATGCAGGATGTGTGAACAGAAAGATGAAACTGTCAGGCATGTCTTATGCGAGTTTCCGAAGTTAGCGTCAATAAGAGAGTGTGTGTTCGGTGAGTCTTGGCCTACACCTACCGATATAAACGAGATGTCTCGTAGTGACCTGTCCACCTTCCTGGAAAGGACAGGATGGACGATGACCTAGGAGGACAACTCCTCGGGAGAATGTACAATGGGTCACATGTGGCCTAAGTTCTGTGAGCCTACACTTACCCTACCTACTTTACAGATACAGATACAGAACGGGATTGACTAGTTTGAGTCTATTCCAGTCATGTATAATTAGTGAAGTATTTTTTTTTTCAAATAAATTGTTCACTATCGTATGGAGAATTATTAGTCTGTATTCTATTTCATTAAAATGCCAGATGCTTCGAAAATGAATGAATGAAATTCTCTTGGTGGAATCGGTCTTTTCAGGTCCGAGAAGGGGAGCAGACTTTGTGTCATGTCCCGGGCGCAGATGACCCTAGCTATGATACATTGCGGAAATTAACTAAATGGCCATCCTTTGGGTGCACAGTCACAGCTGTCCCTACCATGCCATTGAATTCACTCAGATCAAGCCCTGAAGAGGAATAACTTTCCTAATAACAGGGTAGAAACAAAAATTTTGATTTGCTTTGCTTTATCCGATGAAGGATAACTTAAATTTTTGAGGACATCAATTAAAATCATGTTCGAACAAAAACTGATGTTATATGCCGCCTACATGAGAAAGAACCCACAGGAACTCTACATTAACGTGTATTACCTGAAGTCTGTAAAGTTCTTCTTTAATATTTTTTTAAAGTATTTGGTGAGCGTTGTTTTATTCCTTTGAGACCACTGTAGTCAACTTCTTTATTTCATCAAATACTGGACTATATTTTCTATAAGTAGGAAGTAACCATTATACAGATTAGGGAACCTTGATTTTGTGTAGTTAGCAGCTATTAAATTTTTTATTGTATGCAAACGTTTGAGTATATTCATGCTATCAGTATTTTCACTTTTGGTTACCAACGATAGGAAGTCGGTTAAATAAGAAAAAATTACCTATTTCAACGACGATTCATATGACAACTATTATGACAATCATATCTCTGAATTCTAACGCTTTATAAGTTTTTAAAAATATTTTTCAAAGACAGTGACCGTTCAACTAAAAAGCAACAACTACTTCCCGGGCTATAGGCCCCGACGGATATTGAATTACACTTCAAAGTCAAGAACGGGGTTGGTATATCTACAAAAATATTTTTTTCTACTACCGTGCGCTTTAACCCACTTTCCCGCACGCATTTTAGCTTTGAAAGCGTCACTTTCCCGCACTAGTGCGGGAAAGTAAAATTATGCAAATTAAGACCTTATTAGATAGTTTTTTACTTCGGAAATTATAACTATTCTTACACCAGGTGAATAAATAGTCCATCAAATAAAATCAACATGTTTTCTAGCTTTTTGTTGCATTTTTAATTTTCTGAAAATTTAAAATAATGAAAATATTTTGATATAACCTTGTAAATTCTTTAAAGTAGTGTCACAAAACAACTATCAAACCACCCGGGTTTGATATAAGAAAAATATATCAAATGAAATTATTTCATCTACAAATGACTTAATATTGTTGCCGTCACCTTCATCGTCATCTTTATGTGACCTGCAAACGATGCCATCCTCATCAACGTCATTCACTCACCAGTTAACACCAGATAACTCCACTGGACCGGCAATTTTAAGAAATTCAAAGAATGCAACAAATTGTGTTTCTAATATTAATATTTATAATAATAATTGATAATAATAATAATAATAGTTTTTGGTCTAAATTTTTTATGTATGTTAAAATAAAATAAATTTTGAAAAATGGGTTTATATACTTTTTTGTATATACGGTCGTAGAAAAAATAATGTTCCTAACTCATGCGTAAAGTTTCTTTCCCGCCCTTGACCGCTTGCCCGAACTCCGCTTCGCGTCGTTCGGGTCAACTGCAGTCGCGTGCGGGAAAGTATCACTTTCCGCACTTGTTAGGAAAATAACTATTCCAAACTTATAAAGCGTTAGAATATATCATTCTGCGATGACATCTTGTTGGTAACCTGCTTTATTAAATACGACAATATTATAGGAAACTGTAATAATACTTTATAACCCTGAAGCTAAGAGCTCCTCCAAAGATACTTGGTATGTTGTTAGTGATTCAAGAAACAAAACTCGTTCATCAAACTTGAACTCAACCAAGACGAAGTTAACAATTTTTAACATAGACAAGAATAGTAGCTCTAATATGTCATAATATCTTCTGTATTTTCCTTATATTGATTACACACTTTCTTAATTCTTTCTCATAAACCCCTAACAGAAGTTATTTTAAAGTTTATAATAGTATATTAAAGTATAAGTGGATATTAAGGTCTTTAAAACACGCGCAATTTTTCGAAATAGAACAAGTGTTTTGTGAAAAGAGGTTCTTGGCTCTGCCGTCGACGCCATATTGCTAACACCACAATGTCACTCATGTGATACCACTTTCCTATTATAAGATAGTCGACTGTGTCATCTCCTCTTAATAGTAGCTCCATGACGACAGCGAAGCCGGAGTGCTCGAAATAGAGCCTGTGTTTTAAAGACCAGTTATCCACGAATACTTTACGCAATTTTTTTTATTGGTGCACTTTGAAATTATAAATACCTACTGGTCTCTAACTACTACAACAACAAGAAATGGAAATCATAGATGGAAACACCGAATAGTAATGAACTACTATTCGGTGATGGAAATAAGAACTAAATGTCAAATGGTTGAATTCGTGATGTATATGATGTATACCTTGCGTTGTCATGGAAATGAGAAAAACATAAACTAATTTGTATTTTGATGGAAGTTCAACCTTATTGAGTTCTGTGAATTTCAATAGTATTAATTTAAATATCATTTCCTAAGATTTGAAAAATCGAAATATTAATATTTCAAACGATACCTACGGCACTTTCCATTTTAATTTATAAATTTGACATTGTTAAATATTGTTCGAATAAAAGTTTTGACGTTACAAACTACTCCTGTCAGATCAATAATAAAAAAATTGTCATTTAGACATGATTTAGACCATAGATGAAGACTTCGTTTCTCGAGTTGCTGATGTTGCCACGGTAACTTTAAAACACGCGCGTGCTAAAAAGTTCGATTTAAACACGCTGAGGCGTGCTTTAAATATGTAAAATGGTCCACCAATAAAAATAGTATATTAAAGCATTGATTAAAAATTAAAGAATAAGTGGATATTAAGGTCTTTAAAACACGCGCGATTTTTGGAGCACGACGGCGAAGCCGGAGTGCTCGAAATAGAGCAAGTGTTTTAAAGACCAGTTATCCACGAATACTTTACGATATTTTTTTTTATTGGTGCACTTTGAAATTATAAATACCGGTCTATAACTACTACTATAACTACTACAACAACAAGAAATGGAAATCATAGATGGAAACGTCAACTAAATGTCAAATGGTTGAATTCGTGACGTATATGATGTACACCTTGCGTTGTCATGGAAATGAGAAAAACATAAACTAATTTGTATTGTGATGGAAGTTCAACCTTATTGAGTTCTGTGAATGTCAATAGTATTAATTTAAATACCATTTCCTAAGATTTGAAAAATGGAAATATTAATATTTCAAACAATACCAACGGCACTTTCCATTTTAATTTATAAATTTGACATTGTTAAATATCGTTCAAATAAAAGTTTTGACGTTACAAACCACTCCTGTCAGATCAATAATAAAAAAATTGACATTTAGACATGATTTAGACCATAGATTTAGACTTCGTTTCTCGAGTTGTTGATGTTGCCACGGTAACTTTAAAACACGCGCGTGCTAAAAAATTCGATTTAAACAAGCTGAGGCGTGCTTTAAATAGGTAAAATGGTTCACCAATAAAAAAAAATTATATCACTTGAGTGATTATTATTATTAATGGGTATAGTAACAATAATGAGCATTATTTCTAATTTCTTTGTTTAAACATTCTGTCGAGTAATTGTTGTTATTTTTTCCTTAATATCTTATTAGGTATTTAGTTCTGGGAGGTGTTTTATACACCTTATCTTTTCCAGAAAAAAAAGTGTAGCTTGTTTAACTCTGGAGATCGTGGAGGCCACCTTATAGGAGGCCTTCCCTCCCAATCCATCTTCCAGGAAAATTCAATTAATAACTCACAAAATAAGTCAATTAGGTATAGGGAATGCATAAGGAATAATAAAGTGTCATGCAATACAATTTCATTACGATACTAAAATACAGGGTGTTCCATTTAAGAAAATCCAGTAAATGATCATTCCGGAGCTATGACTAATCCTGTATATAAAAAACGAATATCGCGCTAATAATTTTGGACAAATTTATCAAAAATCGGTTGAACGTAAATAGTTTTCTTGATATTAAATCTATACAATGGTAGAGGGTGTTGATGTTACTAGGAAATTAATAAAAAAGTGCTTATATCTTTTAAATTACCCCATAAAACATTGCAAAACGCCGAATCAGAGAAACAAGAAAATCGAGAGGAATAAAAAAAATACACTTAAAAAAAGATAAATTAGGTTCATCCTGCCAATATGGTTGGCCCTGTATATTTGAATATATTTTCAAAATATGGTCCTATAGGTATATGACTTGGCTTTTATCTAGATAAAGTTTTTTCGTATCCCTCATTACAAGTGAGTAATTCGACTTCCTCGCACTAATTCCGCACCCTGTATATAAAAATACTGCAAGCGCCAAATATGATGGCGAGCGATAGCGCAGGTATAGACTCTCCCAACTAAATTACTATTGGATTACGATAAGCCCTTTGCCGGTCATCACCAACACAGTAACTATATTCTTGAGTGAGAGGGTAAAGCTTTCCGAGAGAACAGTTTTGTCTTCGTTACTATAGTCAAATGCAGTCAGTCTATACGATTCAACAAAGACATACCTACTCACCGTTTTTGTTTCCTTTTATTGCGTTAAATCATAACTTCCAAATAAAATCCGTAAGATGAATAAGACAGACTTATGCAATTTTGACGGGAGAAAAAAGGATATGTATTTAGTTTTCAGCGATTCTAAAAAGTCTTTCAACAGCGAAGTTTTTATTTAAAAATGTCAGTTATGTCACTTTATTGATAATTCAAAGTGACAATATGAATAATAAGAAGCAGTTTTCCGATTTTTTGCATCCTCAAGCAAAAAAATGGTACTTAATATTACAGATTATTTCGAGAATGAATGAAAAAGTGAAAATTCGTCAACCAGTGTACAGGAAACATCAACCATCATTATTTTCTCCGGGTATATTTGTAATCTAACATTTTGGTAACCTCTGTGTCTTCTAATGGTTAGTGACCTTTGAACCTGCACGATAAGAGCGCTTTTGACTTTAACAATGTTCTCTATGAATAAATACGTGCATTAAAAGAAAAGGCAATTTATTGTTTAACTATACAGCAGAACTTCACGTCAGAAACGTACAGAAATATGCCAGACAAAATTAAATCATCGGAAATTATTTTAAATTAGGGCAGCTTGTGGAAAATTGTTTCTTAAAAGGACCACATTTTTTTCGACTCTTGATGATTTTTTTACATTTCTCATTCTGCTCCATCCAACTTGAAGGTTTGCTAATGATGTTTGGTTCCGTGGTTTCTTTAGAGCTTGCTGTCGTTTTAGAGGGTGACTGTGGAGTTACTAGCGATAATTTTGCACATCGTTGGGATTTTGATGATTCGGCTGATTTTGGTGATTCTTTTTTACATTTGGATTTACTTTTGTTACAGTCAAGGCTTTTAATATTTTGCTTGCCTTCGCAAATTGATTTTTTGTTTGAAGGTTTCGTGGTTTTCGATTGGTCATTTTCGCATTCGGATTCTTTTGGTTTTTGTGAAGATTTCATGGAAGTTTCTGATTTTACTTTGTCGCATTTAGATTTTTTGCCATTCAATTTTTTCGCACTTTCTTTTTCTTCACAAATTGGTTTTTGAGTAGATTTGACAGTTTCTGATGCTTCTTTTTGACATTTGGATTTTGATTTATTACAATTAATGTTTTTTACATTCTTTTTTCCTTCACATACTGATTTTTTGGTAGATTTTGAACTTTTTTCATCTGTTTTTTCTTCACAAATAGATTTTTTGGTAGATTTCATAGAAGTTTCTGATTTGGATCCTTTTTTGCTACATTTAGATTTTTGTTTATCACAATTTAAACTTTTTCCATCTTCTTTTTCTCCACAAATAGATTTTTGGTTAGATTTCATAGACGTTTCTGATTTGGATCCTTTTTTGCTACATTTTAATTTTTTTTTATT
>CAJUYH010000359.1:16017-34414 GCA_910591685.1 Galerucella tenella | reverse complement strand
TTAATTTTTTTTTATTGCATTTTGAACTTTTTCCATCTTCTTTTTTTCCACAAACTGGTTTTGAACTTTTTCCATATTCTTTTTCTCCACAAATTGGTTTTTGGGTAGATTTCATAGACGTTTCTGATTTGGATCCTTTTTTGCTACATTTTAATTTTTTTTCATTGCATTTTGAACTTTTTCCATCTTCTTTTTCTCCACAAATTGGTTTTTGGGTAGATTTTAAAGAAGTTTCTGATTTGGATCCTTTTTTGCTACATTTAGATTTTGATGTATCGCAATTCAACTTTTTTACATTTCCTTTTCCTTCACACAATCTCTTTTTAGTAGATTTCACAGAACTTTCTGATCTTTTAGATTCTTCTTCATTACATTTAGATTTTTCTTTTTCACAATTCACTTTTTCCAATTTCTGTTTTCCTTTGCATTTTGTTTTATCGCTGGTTTCCTTTTGTTTAACTTTTTTAGAACATGAAGATGTTGAATCTGTTTTTGACTCAACTTCACGAGATTCAGACACCTTTTTCTGCAATTTTTCACTAGTTGTTTCTTTCAAACATTTGGAATCCGTAGATTTTGTTTTACCACAATCTTTTTTCACCGACTTAGATGGATCAGATTTGCTATCATTCTTACATTTAGATTTTAATTTTTTGCAATTCAACTTCTTTACATTTCCCTTTCCTTCACATAATCGTTTTTTAGTTGATTTCGTAGAAGTTTCTGATTTGCTAGATTCTTCTTTGTTGCATTCAGATTTTTTCTCATCACCATCTAATTTTTTTGCGTTTTGTTCTCCTTCGCATTTTTTTGTTGATAACCGTTGAGATTCTTCCAGATCTTTCTTACATTCCTCATAAGCTTCCTTTTGCTTATTACGTTCCATTTTTTCAGAGCATAAAGATGAACCCTTAATCTTAGGCTTCAAACATTTAGACTCATTGGTTATTTCTTTTAAACAGTTGGAATCTGTGGATTTGGGTTTACCACAATCTTTTTCCATTGACTTAGGTCGATCACATACTTTTTCCTTTAAGCTTGGACATTTCTTAGGCTTCTTTTGTAACGAATCGTTTTTTGTTTCTACTTTTGTGCACGCTGAAGCCTCTTCTTTTTTTACCAATTGTCTTGGACATTTGACTTTCGATTTCTCCATTTTTATCTTTTCACAAATAAACTCCTTCTTCTTGACGCATGTTGCTGCTTTTGGCCCTTCTATTTTCATCGGATTTTTCGGATCTGCTTCAGGTACAATCAGTTCGGTTTCTTTTAACAATTGCTCTAATTTATCAAGCACTATGCAAGCATGGGTTTTGGTAAACGTTAGAGCAGGTCTTATGCTAATTCCACTATCTCCGCATTGTCCACATACTATACCTGCAATAAGAAAATAATTACACTGTTATTTTAAGATGCGACATAGGCATTCCTGTACAAAACTGCCAAACGCGATCTAACTTTTTTACCAAATAGCGTTTATAAAAAATAATAACAGATTTGGAAAGGTCGTAGAAAAATAAGTTCAAATGCACCTTTAATTTTCTTAAATTTGCTCTGGGTTAATTAAAAAAATGGATAGTTATGTTTAAAAAAGTCAAAATCCATCTTCATACCACTTTCGAATACTTTCAACCGCGTAGGAAATAGCCAGACGGGTAGAAGCACGGGAAATTTTAAAGTTAGACGTATCGAAGTATAGCGGGTCGATTCCAACATAACTATCCATTTTTTTATCAAACTTGAGCAAATTTAAGAAAATTAAAAGTGCATTTGAACTTATTTTTCAACGACCTTTCCAAATCTGTCATTATTTTTTATGAAAGCTATTTGGTAAAAAAGTTAGCTTGCGTTTGACAGTTTCGTACAGGAATCCCTATGTCGCATCTTATAAATAACACAGTGTATAATAATAATAATAATACACACTGTGCACGACACTTGACAACTCTCACCCCATAATCGACTATATTTTGTTGAAAAATTAACATTTCATGTGAAATAACCAATTGCTGAGAGTTTGTTTCAATCTGATTGTATTTTTTTAAAGCGACAGTTTATGAAGTAGCTTGTGTAAATTCCTAAGTGGTCCAAATGGCTAATAACAATTCTTCGTTAGTGTAAACTATATTTCTCCTCTCGTCATCCAGCCCCATAAGTTTTCTATGATATTCAAATCTGGGAAAAGCGCAGGCTATTCCAGAATATCGATATTGTTCTCGTTCACCCATTAGTTGATTATTCTGGCTAAATAAGCAGGCGCGTTTTTATGTTGGACAGACTGTCAACCTGGGTACCACGCCACTAGGATCACAAATGCAATGAAGAGGTAGCTTCACCATTCACCAGCACGAAAAAAGCTTTCTCGAGAATGATGGAGCAGGTCGCCGAGAATGAGGCGAACAGTCAGTGGCTAGATTCATGCCTGAGGTAGTAGAGATTCCTAAGATAACAGATATTTTGTCGTTATCTTTCTTCCTTATTTCATTCTGTATCTCTCACAGCACCAAGGCCACATGGGACCCATTGTACATCCTCCCGATAGTTGTCTTCCTAGGTCATCGCCCATCTTGTCCTTCCCAGGAAGGTGGACAGGTCACTAGAAGACATATCCTTTATATCGGCAGGTGTAGGCCAAGACTCACCGAACACACACTCTCTTATTGACGATAACTCCGGACACTCGCATAAGACATGCCTGACAGTTTCATCTTCCTGTTCACACATCCTGCATAGAGGTGTGCCCACTAGCCCCATAGTTTGGAGGTGTTTCCTTAGTTGACAGTGGTCAGCTAGAAATCCTACTGTTAAACCTAGGTTTTCCCTGGTCATCGCCAAATATTTCTCCGGCGCCAGCTTCCCAGGATCGCGCAGTGTGATCCTGGCAAGACTGCATCCTTTGATTCCATCCCATATCTTAAGGGATTGAGTATGGGTGTAACGTTTGGCTAGTTCCGCAATTGTCGAAGTCGTTAGGCCGTAGGTGTCACTGGGTCCTAAAATTTCTAGTCCAGCTGCTTCCCTGGCTAAAGAATCAGCAATGCGATTACCTTTACTCCTGTCGTGCCCTTTAACCAATCTCAGGATAATATTGTTATTTGCCGAGGCGTTAGGTAAATCTTGATGGCACTCTAGTACTAGCCCCGATATAACACGTTGTCTGTTCAAGGCTAATAGGGTTTGTCCACTATCAGTGCAGATTGTTATGTTTTTGCCAGAAATTCCTTTTCTGGTTAATTCTTTTGCGGCAATTGAGATACCAGCCAGTTCTGTTTGAACCACGCTGGTATTGTTTCCAATTCCCCACTTAATCCTTAGGCTAAGTGCTCTGGAGTGAACTCCACATCCTGAGCCATCTTTCATTTTTGAGCCATCTGTATTTCATTATTGGAGTGGTGATGATCCTGACAGGGATCTGTAGACTCGATAAACACATCGGGTTGGTAAACACAAGTATATCCATGCTTTGCCAAGAAGATGAGGAAGCCTCAAGACATATACTGTGAAGTTCTGGATAGACTAAGGACTACGTCGATAGGAGAGGAAAAACCA
Organism: Galerucella tenella; assembly: GCA_910591685.1. Classification (NCBI taxonomy): domain Eukaryota; kingdom Metazoa; phylum Arthropoda; class Insecta; order Coleoptera; family Chrysomelidae; genus Galerucella; species Galerucella tenella. Next base: position 30,865 of record CAJUYH010000359.1, on the reverse strand, counting down.
TCTCTTCCAATATATGGAGGACCTATGAAGTCGAGCGAGAGGGTTGGGCATAGACAAAGGACTTTAGCTTAACAATTCAAATCGAGTTTTCTTATGATGCTCCTGTAAAAGGTGTTTCCTGAGCATTTTGTTTGTTTGTTTTCAAGTGTGGACATTTTTTAAATATCTTTCGTATCCCTAATTTGCTTTGCTGTAGCATAAGCATTGGACGCGGTCCGTAAAATCGCATAACACACTCCCTTTCTTTTGTTACTGTTGCAATTTTCCCTATTATTTCCATCATTTTCGATGTTTTTTAGGTGAGTTAACTATCCACGTACTTAGTCCGATTCTCCTAGCGATATTTCGATTCAAACAGCCTTCTGTTCGAAGAGATTGGCTTCTTTCTTTATCCTCTAAACATAAATTTCCTTTCACGGTCCATACTGACAACCAAGTACTGTCATAACTTGGAAAATAATGTAGAACAGTGGTTGACTTATTGCTAAGCAACATAGTGTTATTTAATTTTGGACCACCAGCTAACTATGAATAAATAATAACCGACCAAGTGCGAGTATCAATAGGGAACAAAAAGGAGCAAAGAATCGTGATTTTTTAATATTTTTTTATTTTTTAGTATCTGTTATTATAGCGGCAACAGATTTTATCTGTGAAAATTTCAAGTCTAACTATTACGGTTAATGAGATACATCTTGGTAACAAACGGACAGCGAAGTCTTAGTAATAGGGTCCGTTTTTTACCCTGGGTACGGAACCCTGAAAATACAGTGAGAGTAATCAAGTGTGGCAAATTAAATGACAATGGCCATTGCCAATGCTTTTCAACATAAATATAATTAAATTATTTACCCTTTCTTCTTAATTTTTGTACAAATTCGTATTTGAGGTTTTCGCATTGAGCATCAAATGCCAAATACAATCCCAAGCCTCGAATAGAATGTATTAATCCTTCATGTCTATTTGCCAGATCTATTAATCCGGTCATCAACATATCTCCAGTTGTTCTAACATTGTGCAATAGATTCCGTTGCTCTATTTGTTTAACAATTTCTTCGAACAAATGAAGTTTTGTTGCTGATCCAGTTGATATGTCGAAAAGGCGGTCTTTGGCTTTCGGACTAAAAACAGAGTAGTGAGTGACGTTATTACACAGACATATAAATATGTCTGTGCGTTATTAGGATTGGCTCGCGAAGTCTAAAGCCGCGTCCACATTAGTAAAAATCTACGATCAGTACGTGTGTGGCGGTTTATAGTTTGTAGTGTTGGTAAAATGAATCTCAATAAAGACGACGTTCAAAATCAAAGGATTTTGTGGGATCCAAAGGATAAATGGCATTTTAATAAAAACAAAAAAAATGACGCTCAGGAAGAAATTATTTTGATATAAATGTTTAATCCAATAGTGTCTGTTTTCCTTGACTGATTCCTCTATTATATTCTTAATCAAATGGGTCATAACAATGAAAGCGAAACATTTTCTCTTCAGTAATATCACTGAATCAGACATGGTGGAGTTATATTCGTAACAATCTTGGTTGTCACGAAAGATGCGTCTACACTAGAACGATGTTGCGGCACAAATCTCTTTGATGTCTTAATTAAAACCGACAGCCCACAGATCGCGTGTGTAGGCTGCGACAAAGATTAAGGAATACATTTATTCTGTAATCTTTGGCTGCGGCAAACATTTTTGCGGGACCTTGTACCAACGAACATTAACAAGACAAAAAGGATCACTCTAAGCTCCTCCCCTCGTTATGCCTATCTCCCTCGAATATCGGATGCTACTGTGTATAGAGCACCGTAAGTCTCCTACGCGCGATATGCATAAACAGGTTGTCCGTCGTAGGGGTATGTAAAGAAATATACCAGTTGTCTTTTTGAGCGAGCGAATTTTCCTTTAGAAATAAAATAAACATTTACGTACTTAGTGTTTTGTGTTTGGTTCTGCAAATAGAATGATGGAAAGGTAACATACGTGGAAAAATGTATAAACAATACTATGCACTTTATAAATGGCTTGAAAATTACTATTACCTCTGCTCTGTCTTCATGGGAAACCTTAAAATGCAGGAATTATTCATTTCTTTTAACAAGGAACCTCAATCAGGATTGCATCGAAAATTTATTTGGTCTGGTAAGAAATTGTTGCGGAAACTCGAGAAATCCACCCCCAATTCAATTTTGTAGGGCATTCAAGAAATTATTTTCTCTAAAATATTTTAATGAGGTTGAAGGTGCCAATTGTATTGAAGATATTAATACAGTTTTGCTAAATTTAACTTCTGATATGCTAGAAGAATATAAAATATCGATGTACCTATATTGACAAATAATAGATCTTTAACAGTTTTCACATGCGACTATAGAGATCTTTCTAATACGGATGGCGATGCTATAGTTTACATTTCTGGCTATCTATTAAGGAAATGTTTGCTGCAACACTTTTGTAGTGCTTGCACAAAGTATAATGATGAAAAGACATTACCAAAAGAAGCGGCTCTATTTTTACAGCATAAAGCATATTCGACTTCTAAAAACTATGAAGGTCTGAATGTACCTCCTAGTAATATTGTAGAATATGTTAAACAACTAGAAATAATCTTTGTTGAATATTTTAATAAAATTAGTTGTCACGAGAACGTTGGAGCGACCCCTAGAAAATTATACTGTTTACACATCCTTGTGAAGAGTTTCCTCATAAATATTTCTTAAACCTATATATTAGGCTGCGGATTTATTTTACAATTAAATTTGCGAACCGGGATATAAAAAATAGATATTCTTCGAAACAATCAATGAAACCTAACATAAAATTAAATATCTTAAAACATCTTTGAAAACCGGCAGGTATATTTTATTTCACAAAAATGTTTTTAATTGAGTTGTTAACGGGCTATTCAATATGAAAGTCTTTCAAAATTGATAGATTTCAACTCATTTGGTTAAACGCCTTTGGTTTTGGATGGTTCGTGTATCGATTCTCACAATTTTCGAATCGCGATAATTATTTTTCCCAGTATTCGTATTTTACTGTTAGGTAAGTTGGTACTCTTTGATGGCCTCGGATTTGAAATAACCTGTATACATTTTATATTAGAATACCTATTTAAGTTGGCATTTTCAAACATTTTATTGTTAATTTTTATACCTACTAGCCTATCCTGACGATATTCCCTTTTTTGTTTTAATTCCCACTAAGCGGAATAGGTTACAATAACAATTATTGCTAGATGTTTTTAAATCACCCTGGTAAGTGATAGTTTATTCGTTTTAATCGCTAGCGGTATGCATAAACCTCGTGTAAGCACGAACACGTGCACGGCTCCAGGAATTTGTCGAAATCGTCGGCGCGCTTGTGTAAGCTGGACTTGAAAGTTCCGACGGAGAGTGATCCTTCTTGTCTTGTTAATGTTCGTTGCTTGTACGTAGCGAACACATAAACACATAAATTTGTGTCGAATTCTCACACACAACGTAAATTTTTACTAATGTGGAAGCGGCTTAAGGTGCGCCGTAATCGTTGTTGCGTATCCAACCAAAACTTACTTTAGATCCTCGCTATGTATGTATCCAGAAATTTGAGACTTTCCACCAAAACTGACTAAATCTGGTGGACACTTGAAACAAAAATGTTCGTGTGCCCAGAACCGTCCGGTTATACCGCAACAAGTTTTAGTTTCGTCCAACATAAAATAAACGCCATATTTATAAGATAGTTGTTCCAGTCTTTGAAAGAAATACGGGGAAGCTACATTATTAGTTGAACATTGAATGGGTTCGATGATTATTCCAGCTACGGGCATGCCTAAAAAATCGGAGAACCAAATATAACTTGGTGTTTATATTTCCGTTATTTTCATAAGTCGAAGAGTATAGGGTTTCTCGTTATATTTTGACCCCCACTTAATTTCATTAATTTTCATGATACAAAAAAAAGTTTCAAATAAAAGTTGTATTATTTTATCTGTACCTACCCAAAATGTAACAACAGACTTAATTTTGTATAAAGGTGGTGCCCAATAAAATGTACAGTTGTCAGAACCAAATGAGCCCCGGAAAATATGCAAACTAAAATAAGGTCTGTATCAGTGTTGTCAATGCGTGGATGATTATCCGATTTTTAGACAATTTCACTCATTTGGATCCAATAGTTTTTCGAATATTTTGTAGAAGGGATTTATAAAATGGCTATTGTTTTTGGAGATTTTAAATATTGACTGGGGTGGAAGACTTTATTTAGATAACCAATGTGTCCTGGAAATTTTGACAAATTCTGATAATTTGAATAGTAAGTTCGGGTAATTTTCATTTTTGCATCGGCAACACTGGACTATACCAGTTCATATTTTGTTGCTTTCCGTAGAAACTTGACCCTTTTTCATGACATTAATAGTCATGTAATATGAAAATATAGACATTTAGGGGAAACGGTAGTTTTAGTTTTGGTCCAATATAAATTTTTTTATTGATATTTAGAGTTACATTTTTAGCAAGTTTGACTTTGTTTACATATCTCTTAACAGTTGACATTTATGGTATGGATATTTGATTATCGATTCAAAATATCGAATTGTTACTACAAAAATACAACTACAGCGACATGAACACGCCCACCAGGGCTCACGTTTGCTTCTGCCAACTGTATCTTCAATGTTTTAAATGGGACAACCTTTATTTTTTTATAGTTTTGAGTAGCCCTGATTACAAATATATAATATTGTGTAACATTAGTTTTGTTCTATAATGACGGATGTACAAAAGGGTAACCATAAGTGGCTACGTAACTGACATTTTAAAATGAAACAATTATTAATTTATTATTAGCTAACAGTGCTTATACTTAAATGAATAATACTGCAGATGAAAAAGTAGATATATATTCTCACTTTATGTGGAAAGTTAAATAGTAGAGGAAAGTCACCAAATATGGAATAGTATCCTAATGTTACGAACTCACTAATTCCGAAGCCGGTCCTGTCGCAAACGATGAATGCGATCGTTCTTTCGCAGGTAATATCCAGACTGTTCTAGAAATGTACCAGGCCATACAATGGTTTATCGCGAAATTTCTAGAGATTCGAGGGACTAGGTATATATAGCGGGTTTTCGAATGAATCGAGCAGTTGTTCAGTATACAGTGAATCGGTAAACAGTTTCAGTATACAGTGAGTGAACAGAAGTGAATATAAATAGTGGTGAAGATAAATTAGGACAATTATTATACCGAGTGTAAATAAATTAATAGACATTAAGTAGTGTGTATATAAATTAAGATTATTATAGTGTGTAAGTGTTTATTTAATAAATCGATAGTATTAGCCATAGTGAGTGTATAATTTTATCCCACAGTAAAAACAGTTTAAATAAATAAGAAAAACATTACATTGGTGTCAGGTGTGGGGTAGTATAAATAAATAATTACTTAAAAATGGCTAAGAGACTATGTGACCTGAAAGTGACGGAACTAAAAGCAGAATTAGAAAATCGCGAGTTGGAAACGTCCGGTAAGAAGAGTGAATTAGTCGAAAGACTGAAAATAGCACTGGAAAGTGAGGACTTGGATCCAGAAACATTCTTATTCAATGACCAGTCCTCCACGCTAATCTCGTCAATTTCTGCTAACATTTCTGCTAATATGGACGAGAAGATTTCTACCATGAAGGACGATATTTCTGCTAATATGGACGAGAAGATTTCTACCATGAAGGACGATATTTCGCTAATATGGACGAGAAGATTTCTACCATGAAGAATGATATTTCTGATATGAAGAACGATATTTCGGCCGATATTCTGTCAATGAGAAAGGACATTGCCGCTGAAGTCGAAAATAAAATTTCCCCTCTTAAATCAAATATCGAGAAAATGGAGAATACAATTACAGCAATGGAAGAGGAAATCCAGGAGTTGAAGAGGAAAATGGCAGACTCAAGAGCACAAGACATGCCAGCAGAAGAAAAGAAGATCGAGCAAATAAAACCCTGCAAGCCAGAAACACTCCCCAAGATAGAAGATATTGGCAGTTTTGCTCGAGTCAAGGCCCCAACGTTCGACGGAAAGATGTCATGGACCAACTATGTTAAACAATTTGAAGCAGCCGCTAGAGCGAATAATTGGTCAGACAGGGAGAAGGCAGTGAACTTGACCATCGTCTTCGGGGAGATGCCTTGGATGTGCTTCAGACGATACCTCTTGAAGAAACGGATGACTTTGAGCAGCTGAAGAAGAGATTGGACATGCGATATGGTCACGAACATCTAGAACACTTGTACCAATCTCAGTTGAAGAATCGAAGGCAGAGACGTGATGAAACCCTTCAAGAGTATGAAGTGGATATTGCCCGACTAGTCCGATTTGCTTATCCATCAGCACCAGAAAACATGATGGAATGTCTAGGCATCCAGCCTTTATTGATGGCTTACGTGACCCTGATATGCAGAGGACGCTTCGTTTAGCCCATCCCAAAACATTGATCGATGCATTGACTGCTGCTCTTGAATATGAAGCAGCCACGAAGGCGTCAGAATATAACAAAGGTAGGACCGTTCAAGAAGATGGTGACGAAGATAAATTTGACCAGTTAGTCAACTTGGTAAAAAGCATGGTAGAACGAAAGCCGAGGAAGATTAGATGCTGGAATTGTGGCGAGCTAGGACATGTACGCAGCTCGTGTAAGCGCCCTAGGACTCCAGCAAACCAAGAACTCCTACGAGCTGGTGTGTGTCGCCGAGAAGCCGACTCCCTGTCTAGACGACCGTGCCAACCAGACTGTTCCCACTGCAACAAGGTGGAATCTAAGGAAGCTGCAGTTTTAAGAACTACAGTCAGCAATGAAGAATGGTCACCCACCAGGATTAGAGAAGATCAAGATAACGATCCACACCTAAAGATGATCCGGCAATGGAAGCAAGAAAAACGGCAACCTACCTGGCAAGAAGTGTCAAGATTTTCACCAACACTAAAGGCATATTGGGCTCAGTGGGACTCCCTTGTCCTGGAAGAAGGCCTGTTGAAACGAATCTTAGAAAACGATGATGGTTCCGGAAATAGACGACAAATAGTTATCCCGAGATCAAGAGTAGTTGAGGTACTGAGGAAGTTACACGTCAGTCCATCAGGAGGTCATCTGGGAGTGAAGAAAACCCTTCAGCGAGTCCGTGAAAGGTTTTATTGGATGAACAGCTCCGACAATGTGAAGGACTGGTGTAAGAAGTGTACAAATTGTGCTACGAGTAATGGACCACATCGCAAGAGAAAGGCCCCCATGAAACAATACAATGTTGGAAGCCCATTCGAAAGGATTGCATTAGATATCGCAGGACCATTTCCGACGACTGAAAATGGTGGTAAATACATTCTGGTTGTGATGGATTATTTTACCAAATGGGTAGAAGTTTACGCTATTCCTTACCAAGAGGCCACAACGGTCGCGGATGTGTTGGTAAAAGAATTCATTAGCCGATATGGAGTGCCCTTGGAAGTTCACAGCGATCAGGGAAGGAATTTCGAAAGCCATGTATTCCAGGAAATTTGTGATAAGCTGGGAATGAAGAAGACGAGGACAACGGCATTGCATCCACAGTCAGACGGAATGGTCGAAAGGATGAACAGGACCATTGGAAAATACCTGTCCAAAGTAGTTTCCAGCCACCAAAAAGATTGGGACCAGTACCTTTCCCTATTTGCATTGGCGTATCGATCTGCCATCAATGAGTCCACACACATAAAAAAAAGAATCGTTGTATCAAGTAAAATTTATTTGGATCAATTAAATTAAAGTGTCATATATGCACGACAAAATATTATTTTGGAATAATTAAAATAATTTCTTGGTTTCAATGCAGGTTAAAGTATTGATGCAACTAACTGTTTGTTGACTGAACCAAATATTTAGTCAACTGGACCATTTTCATAAATTATTTTGATAAAATTATTGCTTCAACATAGTGAATATTTTGTTGAATTGAATCTGAAAAATGATCAAATCAATTGAGAAAAATAATGATTTAATCAATTTTTTTTTGTTGAACAAATTATAATAAATGATCTAATGAACAAACTTTATCATCATATCAATTTTTTTTGCTTGGTTCGAAACAAATTTTGGATTCAGGTGAAGAATTATGTTGTTAAATTGAATAACAAAATTACTAAATCAACGAAATTCATAAGCAAATCAAGAAAATTAATTGCTTGCGTTAATTTTGAGAATTTATCCGATAAATTAAATATTTTAGTTGAAAAGTATAATATGTTGATTGAACTTGAAATGCAATCAGTTTGATCAACTGATTGCTAATTTTAATATAAAAATTAAGTTGACATAACATACTGAGTGCTATAAAAAAGAAAAGTTAAATATACTTCACAGCATTTTATTTAAAAAGAAAAAACAATAACAAAATAAAATATAAATTTTCTAAAACATAAAATCAAACTTCCACTAACTGCATTTCTTTTCAACCGCAATAACTTTTCCAAAAATTGGAACCAATCCACTTGCAAATTCACTATAAGGGCATCAGGGAAAATCAAATCATAATGTTGATCTACAAAGAAGGAATAATAAAAATAAATAGAGTTTAATGAATGTTCTAAACAAGCATAAAGGAAGTTCTCGAATTTTCCAATATAAATATACGAAATGCAGCCCCAATGAATGTATCACATGTTCCTTTCTCAAACACTGAATTTAGGTAGCACTACTATTAAGCTTAGAATTAACAATTTGCAAGTTAATGATGATGAATATAACAAATTTAAAGTGAAGGTTTTGACACATTACCTTACATTTCCAATTAGGTAGGTTAGGTTAGGTAGGATCATAGCAAAGTACCGTAACTTTGTAAAAAAGACATTAGGTACTTACTGTTTAAAACCGGGTTTAATCTCAGTTTAAATTCATGTTTCGTTTAGAATGTGATGTATGCGATTTAAGATACAACTGATACAAGACAAACTACCTATCATCTTAAAACAAAAATGAACATTTTTTCGGAAGAAACGAGATAATATAATATTTGTAAATAGAATACATAATTATATTTACCTGAATAATCCGCTAATCCAGAACAATTTCCAGACAACAGGTTATCACTCACCTAACGATCTAACTCCTATCTTAGAACAATATAAAATGAAGAATGAAGTGAAAACGTTGTGATAGATAGAAACAGGACAATCTACTAAGCAAGAACATTTTGAATGAATCAGATAATCAGTCGATACAAATATGAAATTATTCCGATTGAACTATTGCATCTATTGAAACAAACAAGAATAAATAGTACAAATTGACTGTTGAAATTGGTTACTTCAATGATTTTAAGCTCCAAACCAATTCATTTTTTGTTTTAAACAATATAGTGTACATGCTTGATTGAAAAGCAAATATTGCGGTTGAATTAATATTATTATTCGCTTAAAAGGAGTTGAAAAATGCTTCATTTAAAAAAAATTATTTTGAACCGAGCGAATTCACTTGTTTGAGTCAACCAAATATTATATTTGAGTTAATAATATTATTCGCTTAAAGTAAGTTAAAATATATTTCATTTGACAAGTGTATGTTTGAATCAAGCGTGTTCATTTGTTTGATTTGAATGAATCATTTTTTTGAGATAATATTATAATACTTTGATGTAAATTAGGAAATACTTGACTTGATAAGTCCATTTTTGGTTCAAGAAATTTCTAGGATTAGGTCGACAATTCCATTTTGTTTCGGCAATTTTAATATTTCCTTGGACGAATACATTCAGTATTTGATATGAATGAAATTTAATCGAGTTAATCAAATAAAAGTGACTAAATAAATTTAGTTGATATAACAAATATTTTTTTTCCGTGCAGGTGAAACACCTGCGAAAATCCTATTTGGACGCGAAATGAGACTTCCTTGTGACCTGGAATTTGGTTGTCGTCCTGGAGAAGATCTAGCTGGAGAAGACTACGTGATCCAGTTGAGAAAAATGATGGACGATGTACACGAATTGGTTCGAACGAATCTCCAAGTTGCCAGCGACAGAATGAAAAAACGGTACGACACGCAGGCTACAGAAGGCAGTTTCAAAGAAGGGGACAAAGTATGGTTACACAACCCAACGAGGAGAAAAGGCTTTTCTCCAAAACTACAAAAATCTTGGGAGGGTCCATACTTAATCAAGAAGAAGATCAACGACGTCATCTATCGCATAAGTAAGATTCCCCTTTGGAAAACCGAAAGTAGTCCACCAAAATCGACTAGCGCCATTCGAAGGAGACCATGACAAAGAAGGAGTGAACCATATCCGGGAAGATCCTGACCCTGCCTTCGAAGAATTTATGGGCGCATATGGAGGTACCGGTAAAGCGAGATTTGGAGTTACTACAGAGCAGTGACAAGATTTGTTCACGCTCCCGGAAGACTATTCACTGGCACACAACATCCCAGCCAATACCAAAAATGCACGAGGTTTAGCATTCGTCTTTCGAAAGAAGTTTGGACAATCAGAAAAACTTTCAAAACAGATTCCAACCCCTGGCAAGACACTGAAAATCAAACACAACTCACGACACATCTTCTATCTCGTAACAAAGGACGAATTTGAGGATCGATCCACCTACCGGAATGTGTGGGAAGCGCTACGAAGTCTTCGAGACCACGTGCTGGAATCCAACGTGAAGAAACTAGCGATGCCTAAGATAGAGAGCAACCAGTTGGATTGGCGAGTCATTAGGAATATGGTGGAAGTGATCTTCGAAGATACCGATGTCCACATTTTAATCTGCAGCTATTCCCCACGTAATCAGTATCCGATGAAGACAGTACCCTGTTATTTCCATACAACCGGAAAGTGTAGGAATGGATCCAGTTGCCGATTTAAACATCCAGTCCCGGCTACACAAGAGTTCCAGAAGGAACTTACTATTAAGGAGGGGGCAATGTTACGAACTCACTAATTCCGAAGCCGGTCCTGTCGCAAACGATGAATGCGATCGTTCTTTCGCAGGTAATATCCAGACTGTTCTAGAAATGTACCAGGCCATACAATGGTTTATATCGAAATTTCTAGAGATTCGAGGGACTAGGTATATATAGCGGGTTTTCGAGTGAATCGAGTAGTAGTTCAGTATACAGTGAATCGGTAAACAGTTTCAGTATACAGTGAGTGAACAGAAGTGAATATAAACAGTGTTGAAGATAAATTAGGACAATTATTATACCGAGTGTAAATAAATTAATAGACATTAAGTAGTGTGTATATAAATTAAGATTATTATAGTGTGTAAGTGTTTATTTAATAAATCGATAGTAATTAGCCATAGTGACTGTATAATTTTATCCCACAGTAAAAACAGTTTAAATAAATAAGAAAAACATTACACTAATATGGAATGCCTTCATTTCTCTAAGACTATAAGTATGAAACGCAACACTCGACCATCTTCTGTTTCATTCGGTCTACTAACTATCGCACCCACACCATCGAGTCAGTTGCGCGAATGCTTCACGAGTGGCAGGCGTGTTTTGTTTTGTTGTCGTGCAGAAAATTTTAAAGGTAAGTAATAAACGAGCATTACCAGCTGTTATGATTGTTTACGTAAGTGTTATACTATTTAGTATATCGGTATTATGTTTATTTCACCATTTTGTGATCTTTTGTCATTAAAATATTGTGACTTTGAAAAATATTTAGAAGAGTTTGAACTAGTATAAAAATCCAAATATGGACAGTCGTCGGTCTCTAATTATGGAATATTAAATTAAATGCTTGATGTGTGGGCTCTGGGCACATTATGATTGTGCTGGTCCAGAGTTTGATACTTGGATCTGTGACTTTTGCAAGTAATTATGTAACTTCTTTCATTTATCACAATATGTTATATTTATTTAATTGATCTCAAGGATATTAATGTCCATTTTTGTTATTGTTATGTTGATTTATGCTTATATTCCATATTTGGTTACTCATTTATGATTTTGTTTTTTGTGTTAGATTTTAATTTGATAACTAATATATTTGATTAAAGGCTGTTAATTACTACATATAAAAGTATGACTGCTTAGTAAAAACATTAAACTGATTTAATTTATATGAAGTTTTTTTTTGTATCCCAAAAACAAAATGGTATTCCATATTTGGTGACTTTTCTCTATGATATAGGAGCAGAATAGAGCACCGCCACATAATGTCGTAGCCGATAAGAACATTTAAGTAATCAATTTCATTTGTGTCTCGGCAATAAGGGTACCATTGAATTGTCGCCAAATAGTCCCGACTTAGCACCATGTGATAGCTTTTTAAAAGAAAGAGTGTATTTTGATTCAAAAACAAATATTAACTCTATCACGGCAAAAGTTCGCGCGGAAATTGAAAATTTAAATGGTCATAATAACACAATAACTGACGCATTGGAAAATTTGAAACGAAGATATTAATGTGCATTGTTAACAATCTCTATTGTTATTTTAAATGTAGTATTGTATCTTAAGTCATTAATTTTGTTGAATTTCTAAATAATAGGTTGTTTTTGAACTATATGTGAATTTATTTCTTATCTTATAATAAGACCATACGCCATTATAGAACAAAAATAATGCTACACAATGTTATATATTTGTAATTATCAGGAAATATACTCAAAACTATGAAAAAATACAGGGTGTCAATTTGAAATATTGAAGATGCATTTTATTGGGCACTCCCTGTATACAAAATTCGGTCTGCTGATACATTTTTGGTCGGTACAGGTAAAATAATACAACTTTTATGTGAAAAATTTTTGTGTATTCCCGTAATTAATGCATTTAACATTTAACAAGTTTACCTGGAAATTCATTCACATTAAATTAAATCTTTTAGAAGCTCTTGAGATAAAAAAAAACAAATATTCAGATAATGGATATCAACAATTCTCCCTTATTAAACCTTTTCACCTAGAAAGGTTCCGATAAGATTGTTGTGAATGAATTGTAAACTTATTAAATACTTTGGTTAATCCCATATTTAGACACTTTTGTTCTTTATTTCCATGTACATAGATTATAATACTTTTGTCAATATCCGATACGTCCACTCTTCTGAGAAATCTACTGTGTTAGCGAAACGCGTCACAACTTTAAGTTGAACATAAGCTTTGTGTCATGCGCAATGCGCATTTAATCATGGGGAAAATAATGTAGGTACCCTAAAGACCCATCCCCAATCAATTTAGTGGCGAAGTGACACTTCGGCACGCATGCTGGGACAATGACGTTTAAACGTTAGTATCCTCAATTCAATTTCGTGCTGACATGCGCGCCGACTTGGAAGTGCAAGCTTGCAAGCTTTAAGGCCCATCCCCAATCAATTTAGTGGCGAAGTGGCACTTCGGCACGCGTGCTGGGACAATGACGTTTAAACGTAAGCATCCTCAATTCAATTTCGTGCTGACATGCGCGCCGACTTGGAAGTGCAAGCTTGCAAGCTGTAAGCTTTTTCGGTGCGTGCCGAATTGTGTCATGCGCATTTAATCATGAGGAAAATAATGTAGGTACCCTAACCCTATTTTATTCTATTATCTTTGTAAACAAACATACATTATTTTCTAATATCGTAATTATATTAATTTGTTGTCTTTGATAAGTAGTAACTACTTTTATTTTCAAGAATAATCACAGGTTGAACTTTTTAATTACCTCGTTACCTTAAAATAACAATGAAAATGCGCATGTGCGATAACATTCAGGCAGACTGAATTGACAGGATTGAGGATGGGTATCCGTTTTGCAGCACGCGTGCTGAAGTGCCACTTCGCTAGGCTAGCAGATTTATTGAGGATGTAGCTTCAAGGTCTGTTCTCACAAGCATCACAGACAGTCTTTGACAATCCGGATTCGGCGCAAAGACCCTAAAACGTTCTCCCGAGAGCACTTTAGAGACTTTGCGCCGAATCCGGATTGTCAAAGACTGTCTGTGATGCTTGTGAGAACAGACCTTTAGTCAGCCTCCTTGATTGGCACGAAGCGAAGTGCACAGTGTGGATTTGCATTCGGTCAAGTAGAGCTGGAGGCAATACTGACCATGTAGGTATGAAAGCATCCAGATGCAAATAGGTAATTTTATGCGAAATTTTGACAAAATGTAGTAACTTGTAATACTAAAAAAAATTTGTTAGCAATTTAAATCGAGACACAAGACTATAAACAATGCATCTTTGCAGAATTTAATTACAGGGTGATCATTTGAATTCCGACACATTTTATGAACCCACAACTTGGAAACCGATTAAGATATCGAGAGGCGGTTTTGACTGAACGGCTTCAGGAATTAAGAAATTTTTTCTCACGCTGTTGTGAATTTTGTATTTTTTCCCTAGACTACAGGAAAAAACTTGGGTTTTTTGGAGATCAATAACTTAAACACTATAAATGGAACACCCTGTATGTTTTTGTACCGTCGGATAGGCTGAAGCTTCTACTTTTTAAAAATATATGGCTTTATAGCAATTCAAGGTGTTCTTAAGGAGCAGATTATCTTTAAAAGATAGACTGCAATTCGTTGACTACAGTAATTCCGTACATTTTTGTCAGCGCATAACTTCTGAACTAGTCATGACATCGTAAACATAAGAAAACATAAGAAACGTAATAGAAAATATTCAACCACAAATGTTGAGACTCTTTTTTAAATCTTCAACTACGCTTGCATAAATGTATTGACATGAATGGTGGGCATATTCTACAACTTTTGAATTTATGTAGGTTAATTATACATATAATTTTGTATTTATTTTTTGTTTTTAATAAATTGTTCTGTTTGAACTGTTTTCAACAACAATAACTTAATCCATATAATGATGTCCACAAAACCCAAGT